>BMAC01000662.1:511845-544036 GCA_014905375.1 Phtheirospermum japonicum
TATATATTTATACACAATATATATATTTATATATTTATATATTAAATATTATAATACTAAATACCCATGTTACATACGGGTATTGTGCTAGTAAATATAGATTATAAGTCATTAAATACTCATTAAATCTCACGTGTTATTTTTTTCTAATACCTTCACGTTCGAGATCCCCAGAATGTTGATTTTCTCCCCATTATTGTTCTGCGCTTTTGAATTTTATTTGGAAGATGTTGAGGGATTATTAATGTTATAATTTGTTATTAATGTTAGAATTGTTGGGTGGTTCGTTATAACTGGATGAGGTTTACGTAGCGGAACTTAGAATTTTTACAATTAATTAAAACAAGTATATATCAAAATAAATACTAACCCTATTAATTCTGGACAACACTCTTGTTAGACCGTACTAACGGATTATCCGTTAGACCAAAATCTCATATCAATACATTATGGTAGAAAAATCAATACATTATAATAAAAAACCAATACATCATAGCACGGGTCAGAGATTTATGAAAAACTAATACTTTACAGTACAAAAACAATACATCACAGTACAAAAACTAATACATTATAGTATCGGGTCATATGGTCTAACGGGTCATCACCCGTTAATATGGCCTAACACAAGTGTTGCCATTAGTTTTAGTAGCGATTTTTTTGACATTTTCATTATAATGTATAGAATACAATTTTGATTCTTATGGAAAATAAATTAATACCTCGCAAATTCAATTTCCTTCAAACGACAATTAAGAGGGAATCAATTTCTGACTGTGTAGCTTACACCAAAACTTCTCGTCGTAGAGATTCAAGTGTATCCTCTCTAATCGAGTCCACATTTTAGTTGCGACACCGGGAAATTTTTTTTGCTATTAGAATTGTTCCATTTTTTCAAATTAATTGAATGGAATAACAATTAATCCAACAATTGATTGAAAATTAATTGTTGTAGATGAAAAACTATCAATTAATTATTATCTACAAAATTGAAAACATAATTAAAGAGTGGAGAGAAAAGGTGATTTGAAAGGAATTAGATCTTTTTCTTCTTCTCTGTCGCTTGCTTTTCAAAAGTTCTCTGTTTTTGTTTTGTTGTTTTTCAAAATCAACGGCCACTCCTTCTTTCTTATATATATATATATATATATATATATATATATATATATATATATAGAGAGAGAGAGAGAGAGAGAGAGAGAGAGAGAGAGAGAGAGGGTTGGGTTCAAATGAGAACCCGTCATTATATGTGAACCTAAGGATTCATCTTGACCATTAGATTGGATAATCTTGATGGTTGAGATCATGACATGTCAGCATGATAATAATTTAATAAAATGTATTAATTAATTAAAAATGGTATCTTGGACATATATCAACGTTTACCAAAAGCACTACACTGTTCTTTAGAAAGCACAATAGATTAAGAAAAAAAAAAACTACGATTGTATACAAAAAGCATCGCAAATTTCGTCTATAAACTGCAAATTCAAAAAATTTGAAATGAAACTCAAATCTTCAACAAACCATAACTTTTTCAAATTTTATTCGTTTTAAATGAAATATATATCAAATTAATCACATTCTCAAGATCTACAATTTAAGATATATATTGCATGTTTTAAAATTTAAAAAATATATATATATAATTAAATTAAAAAAACTGGACTGATTTTAGCACTACAGTACTGTGTAAAAAGCACAATGAACCTGGACATATAATTGCACTGTGCAATATTAGATCTAAGGCCAGGATTAGTCCCTAGGTTCATATATAATGACGGGGTTATCATTTGAACCCAATCATATATATATATATATATATATATATATATATATATAGAGAGAGAGAGAGAGAGAGAGAGAGAGAGAGAGAGAGAGAGAGAGAGAGAGAGAGAGAGAAAGACTACAGTGCTCTTATGATACAAGTATTATTATAACAGCTCGACGTTGAGTGGTAGCTCCGCGTTTAGAGTTGGGCCTCAAGATTTTTGAGGCTCTCTTGGGCTAATGCAAGCTATTTTATGGGGTCCAGACGGATTAAATCTATGGACAGGCTTATTGGTCTATGGTTATTATGGTAATTTAACGAGAGTTCTATTATTTATGGTCACTTAGCATAGAGGGGGAATCCTAATTATAAGTCGGTCGTTATTTTTGATATTATAGTTTTAATAGGAGAATGAACCTTAGATTGAGAATACTTCTCTTATCTATATAAAGAGGACTCAAACCTCATTCTTTTCTCTCTAAGTTGATTTCACATCCTACGGTTTTGAGCTCTCATATCTCACTTTTGGAGCTCTCGCATCTCTCTCAAGCACTCTCTAACTTAAGCATTGGAGGACCTACGTCGGAGCCGTCTACCGCCTTCGCTTGCTTTTTTCTTTGCAGAATCTATCGGGTCGTCATGAGCTCCTTGGAGATCTATCAGGTCGCCAAGCGTATATCAGAGGTAGATTAGGTCGCTGACTTCAAATTCAAGGTTAGTATCCTCTATTCTCGAGGCACCAGTTTTTTTGGTCGCATCAAGTGACGCTGTCTATGGGAAAGAGGGACATCGAGTTCTTGAGCAAAAGGCATGAGATTTTTAACAAGCAAACCATAAAAGGAAGAGGTGTTGCACCGCGAAACTTGGATTTTGATGGGGACGCAAGTAAGCCAAAAAAGGAAGACACCAGAAAAGAACAAACACCACCGATAGGGGAAACAAACCAAACGACGACCACACCACCATTCTCACCAGGAAAGCAAAAGATGATACAGCCAGAAGAAGTACGTAATAAAAAGATTCCAGGAATAATCAAACAAAAGGCCATCTACATAGGAACAAAGGAGTGGAAGGAGCTTCCAAAAGACAAACCCTGGTACGTCGACAAGGGACTCCTCGAAAGCTTGATGGTATTGGTATCTCCAGATAAAAAAGGTGAACTGAAGGATATTCTGGAAGGCAAGGCAAGTCGAGGTGATGGTGGGAAAGGAGAAGATGATTGAAGAGATGAGTAAATACATGCCAGAGATATTAACCGCGGGCCAGAAAAGAAGTCATCACCTTAGAGGCCAATTGACGAGCTACTTAAAAGTTCGGGAAGACGAAGATATCCGGTAGACTTCGTATCATCATCCGATGATGATTATGTTGAGGATCGGTTATGCATGGATGGGGGGTCGCGCGGTCAACTTTATAAATGGCGGACCCAACGGGGTGAAAGAGAATACGACGATCATGACTGGCAAATCGGGGGTGATGGATCACGGCTAAAATCTTATAAACGCCAAATTCAAGAGGAAGAGGAGGACGATAGTGATAGCGAGGAACCATTCACGGATTATAAGCCGCAAAGAAGATCTTACAAATGCAAGGGTCGGCGCTATGAAGAGGATGAGGACGACGAAGTGGGTCCAGGTACCCGGGCCATTAGAGACATGCAGAAGGCGTTACTATCTTTGCAAAGATAGGTCCCCGAAACTGGACCTGAGGAATCTATAGGGCACCCTTTCTCAGAAAAGATATTAAGAGCAGCGCTACCTCGCAGATACAAGACATTAGAGCTTCATTATGACGGATTATCTGACCCCACGCGGTATGTGAAGGGTTTCGAAAATGAGGCAGTACTAAGACAATACACGGATGTTGTAGCATGTTGAACCTTTTTATCCACATTAAGGGGAATAGCACAAGACTAGTTCCACAAGTTGCCATCGGGAAAAATCACAGCTTTCAAGTCATGAAGGCTGCCTTTTCAAAACATTTTGCTAGCGCTAAGCGGCACACAAAAACTGCGCAATCCCTCTTCGCAATGTTACAATGGCCGGGGAAAAGTTTGAAAGATTATGTCAATCAACTTACTAGGGCTACTTTAGAAGTACAGACAACCACCGATGAGATGAAGGCTGGAGCACTTCAACAAGGTTTGAGAAGGGAAGATTTACGCAAATCTCTGGTAAAACGACCTGCACGAACATATGAAGAAATTCTGGATAGGTGCGATAAATATATACAGGTGGAGGAAATTGAGGATGAATTTAGATTGTGTTTTGGGGTAGAGGTCGTAGACTCAGAAAAAGTTACCTCTAAGAGGTTAGAGCCAGGAGAGAACCAAGACGAGTTGTTCGAGGACTCTTGACCAATGGTGCAGGTAGGGGAGTGGCAACTAGAACCGATATGAGAGAATGGAGAGAAGAAGATTTCACCCCCTTGGCACATCCACAAGTGAAGGTGTTCGTAATCATGGAACAACAGATACCTGAGGAGGTCATATGGCCAGAGAGCTATACGCGACCTCCCACTAACCCAAAAATTGAGTTCTTTTGCAGGTTTCACAATAATTATGGACACTCTAATGAGCGTTGCAGGAATTTGCGTGAGGAAATTGAAAGGCTCATCAAAGCAGGACACCTGAAGGAGGTTATATACAGAGATAGAGAACCACGAGAACTAACGCAACCACTACCCCCACCACCTCCAGGAGGTCCACCTCCAAACCAGGCCGGGAGACAACCACAACAAGGAGGTCAAAAATGGAAAGAACAAGGAAGGGTAGGAGAAATAATAAAGGAATGATTAACATGATTTTAGAAGGGCCCACAGATGGAGATATAAACAACGCACGAAAAAGATATGCTAAGGCAGCTCGCCCCGGGCCATGTGATGTCACTGTCATTAATAGGAGGCCCTGACCTCGGGACCAATAATCACATTTAGCCTTGACAAACGGCGGGTCCTGCAAATGGAACATAACGATGCGTTGATAATTGAAGGTGAGATAGCAGGATACGAGGTTGGAAGGGTGTTTGTAGATAATAGGAGCTTGGTCAACATCATATACCGGGAATGTCTAGATCAGATGAATCTGAAGGCAAAGTTACGACTGGTAAATACCCCGATTTACGCTTTTAATGGTGCACAAGTTATCACTGAAGGCGAGCTGACACTCCCTGTGGTTTTGGGAAAGGGTGAACTGAGGGTAAAGAAGGATTTGAAATTTTAATCATCAAAGAAAACTCGGACAGAAGTGGAGGACGTGCGTAGATTATTGTGATTTGAACAAGGCGTGCCCAAAAGATCATTACCCATTACCACGCATCGACCAATTGGTCGATTCAATTTTAGACTGCGAGATGTTAAGTATGATGGACGCATCGCAAGGATACCATCAAACCCCATTGACGAAGGAAGATCAGCCCAAGGTGAGCTTTGTCACCTTGACAGGTACTTATTGCTTTATTTCTATGTCGTTTAGGTTGAAGAATGCAGGTGCGACCTATCAAAGGATGGTGGATAAGATGTTCAGAGATTTGCTAGGGTCCACTATGGAGGTTTATATGTGGACGATATGCTGGAGAAGATCAAAAAGGCATATTCACATCTGGAGGACTTACGAAAGGCCTTTACTATACTAAGGCAATATGACATGCGCCTTAATTCAAAGAAGTGTGCATTCGGTGTGCGATTGAGAAAGTTCTTGGGGTATATCGTGACGGAGCGAGGTATCGAAGTGAACCCGGAGAAAGTGTGAGCTGTTATGGAGATGCCACACCCTTGAACGGTACGTGACGTGCAGGTACTAACTGGTCAAATTGCAGGTCTTAGCCGTTTTATTTCCAGGTCAGCATAAAAGGGCATGCCCTTCTTTAGAACGCTCAGGAAGGGATCCAAGTTTGAATGGACGAAGGAGGCCGCAAAAGCTTTTGATAATCTTAAAGAGTACCTTGAAGAAATATCATTACTGACCAAACCAATGCCAGGCGAGGATTTAATTATATATATATATATATATATATCTGTTGGGGAGGCCGCGGTAAGCTCAGTGCTCATTAGGGAGGATGCAGGCGTGTAAAAGACTATCTAGTATATTAGCATGATGTCGAGAGGAGCCGAGTTGAACTACTCGGAGCTGGAGAAAGGTGAATTTTCACTGGTTTATACGGCGAGGAAGCTTCGGCCTTATTTTCTCGGACATAAGGTTAAGGTACGCACCAACCTAGCTCTCAAACAAGTTTTAAGTAATCTGAACGTATCAGGAAGGTTGGTGAAATGGGCGGTGGAGCTCAGTGAAAATGACATGGTATATGATCCTAGAACGACTATCAAGGCGCAAGTGTTAGTGGATTTTTTACAAGAGATTGTGCGATCTGCCGAACAAGAGGAAGAATAGAAAGCATGGCTACTGCATACAGATGGATCGACCATGGCAGCGGGAGCCGGGCTGGGTATTGTTTTGACTAGTCCAGAGGGAGAAAATCTCGATTCTGCGATCAAGCTGGGATTTAAGGCCTCCAATAATGAATCGGAGTACGAGGCACTGCTACAGGGTATAAAGATGGCAAGCAACATAGGAGCGCGAAAAAACAAGGCTTACACAGACTCACAAATGGTAGCTCGCCAGTTTGAGGGGTCTTTTGAGGCAAGGGAAGAACGTATGCAGGAATATTTGAAGAAGCTAAAGGAAGGGGTGATGCAGTTTGAGGAGTTTAAATTAGAGCACTTACCGCGGGCTGATAACATTCGGGCAAGTCAGCTCGCCAGGTTGGCAGGAACATTGGGTACCTGTGACACGAGGAAAGTCACATTAATGGAGCTGAGTTACATCAGTGTGGACAAAGGGAAGGAGGTTATGGAGATTGACGCAAAGGAAGACTGGCGAACACCAAATCGGGGGACCCTCGATAAGGTGATCGCGGGAGATACACAATTATCAACTAAGGAAGCCAGGACAACGACATGTTTTTATTTGATGAACGGAGATCTATACAAGAGGTCACAGTTCGGTCCATACTTGAAGTGTTTGGCGAAGGAGGAAGGGTTCGAGGTGCTTCAAGAGATACACAAAGGGTACTATAGCGACTACGCGAAAAGCAGAGAACTGGTGGGGATAGCATTGCGGGCTGGGTTCTTTTTTCTGAAGATGAAAAGTATGGCATGCGAACTCGTTAGGACCTGCCGAAAATGTCATATGCACGCGCAAGTCATTCACGTGCCCGCTATAGCTGGCAATGGGCTAGGCCGGGCCAGCCCGGCCCGAGCCCGTCGGGCCAATGTCAAAAATCGGGCCGGGTCAGGCCGGGCCGAAATCCCATCGGGCCGTGATCTCGTTGGCCCAAACCCGGCCCATCATAGGTTTTTTAGTGTATTTCTACGGGCCAAGTCGGGCCGGGCCGGGCCAGCCCACCAAATCGGGCCTGTTGGGTCGGGCAAAAAATGGCCCGATTTTTTGGGCCTGGTATTCTAAGGCCCAAGCCCATCTAAAATTGGGTCGGGCTGGGCCTGAAATTGCCGGCTCTAGTGCCCGCAGAGGATATGATGATTATGAGCTCACCTTGCCCCTTTGTGCACTGGGGGATTGATATTGTGGGGCCCTTTCCAAGAACGCTCGGCAATAAATGCCACTTGGTGGTCGCGGTAGACTACTTTACGAAGTGGGTCGAGGCCGAGGCTGTGACGGGCATTGGCGAGCAGGATATCATGAATTTTATTTTTAACAGTATTTTTTGTAGTTATGGCGTTCCGCGGGTGCTACTCTCGGACAATGGAACCCAATTTAATGAGCAGATGATCCAGGAATGGTACAAAACAATGGGGATGAAGCAGCAATTTGCCTCTGTGGCACATCCTCAAGCTAATGGACAATTTGAAGTCACTAATCGTATTATCGTGCAAGGAATCGAATGGGAAAAGCAGGGGGACTTTGGCATGAAGAGATCCCATCTGTATTATGGGCTTATCGAACAACCCCGCAAACTACTACAGGCGAATCACCTTTCAGCCTAGTCTATGGTATGGAGGCTGTTATTCCGGCAGAAATAGTTGGGGGATCACATCAGCTATCAACATTCAACAAAGAACAAAACGAACGACTGGCCAGGGGAGTTGTTGAAACAATTTATGAGATACGCGACAAGGCCGCAACACGCATGGAAAGATACAAGCAACGAATCCAGGCAGCCTTTAACAAAACAGTAAAATGAAGATACTTCGAGGTCGGTGACCTCGTCTAAAAGAAGACCGATGCAATTTACACCACGAAGAAGCTGGATCCAAACTGAATAGGACCATTTAAAGTTATCAAAGTGCTACAAGGGGGAGCATATGTGCTCGAAGATGCAAAAGGAAAAGCTTTACCGAGAAGCTGGAATGTCTGCCACTTGAAAAAGTATTATGCCTAGCTCTCCGGACGATGGGATCTTACTTTTTATCCTTCTATCTTTACTTATTTTTATCATGGACCGACACGTTGATACATAACTAATGGAATGCTTAGCGTATCTCCATTCCCTGAGACAAGTATCTTGTCTCCTTTAGGTCGGCGATGGACTCATGCTCTTGTCGCATTTTTATTAGTGATGAATAAAGGATCTCTTATGGCACTCTATGAGTCTTTTTATGATTTTATGTATATGGTTAAGTCCCGACGCTTTTATCAGATCGGTGATGGGATTTGGCAATGAATGGTTTGTGTGAGAACATGTTTTGACTTACATGTTTTCACATATCCTTGGTTATGTTTGATTTACATATTCTAGGATATTTTGAGGGGGGGCATGTTTGACTTACATGTTCCCTCTCAGTTCTTATGTTTGAATTACATTTTACTTATCTGGTCTTGTGTGCTTTACTTGGTCTTATGTGATTTGTTTGGTCTTATGTGAGAACATGTTTGATTTACATGTTTTTACGTATCTTTGAGTATGTTTGATTTACATACTCTGAGATATTTGGAAGGGAGGCATGTTTGCTTTACATGTTTTGCTTCAGTTACGAACATGTTTGATTTGCATGCTGCTCGCAAGTTTTAGAGTATATACTCTTTGTGATCTCTATGTGTCCGAATTTGGTTGTGGATGGAAGGTCTATGCGATGCTATGGGGAAGTTCAAGTTATTGGTTTTCGGTCACATTACAGTAACTTGGGGGACTAAGTGTAGTCTTGGTTATCTTTGATTTGCTCTTGTTATGTTTCGACGACCTAGTTATTTTCTGGTTCTCATCATTCATGGTCAAGTATGGTTTTGGGATGTTTTTCTATAACCATTTTATGGAAGGTTTGTGTTATCCTGGAATATGTGGCGCCCATCATACAAAGGAAACTCTATGATAAAACCAACTCATAACAATACAAATAAATTAGTTTGTTTGTACATAGAAACTTGAAACTGGAGCAAATATTATGGTCAGAAAGAATTACAAATTATGAAGGAGCTCGTCAATGGGGGTCTCTAGCTCGGCACCAAGCCCAGCCCTTAGGATTGCATCACCCTTGCAGGGGATCCACCACTTAGCCGTTATGGGCTGGTTTTTATCACCTTTCCAGAAGGAGAATGGAGGGATCTCGGCGTTCATGGATTTCACATTCAGTTCGAATTGGATATTGACTGTAGCAAGTTGAGCCTTGATCTGCTTTACAGCAAAATTGAACCGTTCTTTGGCTCCTCTCCCCATCTTACCCAGGAAGTGTGTTGTATGCCGGTACTTGTCGATCAGCTCGGTCCTATACGCTTCTGTGAACTTCTTGCCCACCTCGCTCTTTAGAAACGTACAGCGACCTTCGTCTATCCCCTCATCTAGGCCCACAACTTTTCCTTCAGCAACCCCTGTTGCCGAGCTATGCGGCCTACTTCATGCAGCTGCCTCTCCTTACTTTTAACCCAACTAAAATACACATTCATCTAACCCGCATACAGACGCCCGACAAACCAAACCCAGTTTTCTACCGTAAGATAAATGAGTGAATTCGCACAGAAATGGCAAAAAATCACCTACAATCCTTCATTCATCCCCACTCCATTTTTCAACTCTATAATGGCTTCTCGCAATTTTTGCCGCTGTCGGAGTCAAAACGTCCCAATGAGGCAGCCAAATTGTACACTTTGGTTAGAAAAGGAGGTAATTTCCCTTCTCTATCGACTTTTAATTTTAATAATAGTTTATTTTCTTTTTTATTGTGTTTATATGGCTTAACAAAAGGGTGATTTGTATTTTTATGATTATGACCATTAGCTAATTGTAATTCTTGCTCAGTGTGTATATATGATGATTTTTTTCTAATGATATTAGTTTTCTTATCAAGACTTTTGTTTATCTTTCTAAAATTGCTTCAACCAAGAGGTGCCTGGAAGGTGTTTGATAAAACACCTGAATGAATCGCCCCTCCAATTTTAATTTGCAGAGATGCTTACAACCACCGCCCGCAAGGTGTTTGATAAAATGATGCTTGCGTTGTTTGTTTCAGTTCTCGGTGCTTTACTCTCAACCAAAGTCAATCGTTGGTACCCCTGCATATATTGCTCTTGAATTGTTGCATAGAAAGGAATGCGTTGCATATATTTTCCATGACAGCTGAAATATGCAACTTGACTTAATACCAATGCAGAATTAGAAAAAAAATAAATTAAAAAACACCAAAATCATTAAGGCTAAAACATTTGTTTACTAAAGTTATGATCTTAATAATGCATTTGCTATCCCAACAAAAATTATATTTTCTTCAAATTTCTATATGTCAATGTAAAAACACTTTTTTACTTGGGATGGTTGTTAATGTGCCTTTTCATCTTTTGAAAGTTTATCTGTGTAGTGTTTACAGTTTGATAAAATCTGATATTTAGAGGCTTTATGTGTAATAGGCGATGGATTTTTTTTCGGTTGGTTGGAGATAACCGAGTCTAATATGGCTGACGGGCTGTGGTGATCCTGGAATCTGACTAGATTTTGGGTTCAATCTGCGATACGATGGTGAAGGCCACCCCTGTTCTTGTTCTTTCTTATTATAATTTCTCTTCTGCTTTTGGTCTTGTTGAATCTTAAGCTAGAGTATATTTACATTATTTTGAGAATGAGAATTACAGAAGAACTGTTTGCCCTATTTGAATAGCCGGGCTAACCACTTGCTAACCACCAGAACCCTAGCTAACCACTTGCTAACAACCATTAACAACTTCTAACTATTTTAAATTTGGCTTGGACTTAATTGAAAAATAAAACAATTTACAATTTGACCCCTAATACTTCAATACACCCCCTTCAATCTGGACCGGCCTTGAACATTTTAGTTTTCAGAGAAAGTTTCTTGCACAGATTGTGAACTCTTGGTGCTGCCAAGGGCTTAGTAAATAGGTTAGCAGGCTGCTCTTCTGAGGGTATATATGTGACATCTAGTTGTTTTGCAATCACTTTTTCTCTAACAAAATGAACATCCAATTCAATGTGCTTAGTCCTTGCATGGAAAACTGGATTTGATGCCAATGCTGCAGCACTTACATTATCACACCAGATTATTAGAATGCCAGAAGCAGATATGCTTAGTTCTTGTAAAAGTGATTGTAACCACAGTATATCAGAGGCTGCAGTAGCAAGGGACCTGTACTCAGACTCAGCACTGCTCTTGGACACCACACACTGCTTTTTTGAGCTCCAAGTTATTAGGTTTTGACCAAGAAAAAGGCAGTGACCACCTGTGGACCTCCTGTCATCAATGCAACTTGCTCAGTCAGCATCTGAGTAGGCTTCAATATTCAGTCTGTGAGCAGGATGAAAGAATATCCCCTTTGAAAGGCTTCCTTTGACATATCTGAGAAGATACTTACAGGCCATCCAGTGATTTTCAGTTGGTGCATGCAGAAATTGAGACAATTTGTTGACAGCAAATGATATGTCTGGTCTGGTCATTGTTAGGTATTGAAGGGCACCAATTGTGCTTCTGTAAAGTGTAGGATTTGCAAACAAGGTGTTGTCCTTAAGATGCAGTTTTTGAGAAGGAACTAAAGGAGTTTGTTTGGGCTTGCTGTTATCTAGTCCAGTTTTACACAACAACTCATGTGCATATTTGGTTTGATGAAGTAAAAGGCCTGCACTTGATCTTTGAACCTCTAACCCTAAGAAATAGTTGACTTCCCCCAAGGTTTCGAGTGCAAAGGTTTTTCCTAAAAGGTGAATAAGCTGAGCGAGTTCACCTAAATCTGCTCTTGTAACAAGAATATCATCTACATACACTAGAACCACTAGAAGTTTGTTATTTGTCTTTTTGTAGAATAAGGAAGTGTCTGAGCCAGAAATAGACATTCCTATGGAAATGAGAAAGTTTTTTAGTTTAGTGAACCAGGCTCTAGGAGCCTGTCTGAGACCATATAGGGCTTTTGTTAACCTGCAGACAACATTTGGAAATTTAGGATCCACAAAACCTTCTGGTTGTGTCATGTAAACCTCCTCATGTAGATCCCCATGTAGAAAGGCATTGTTTATGTCAATTTGTTGTATGGACCAGTTTGAAGTGACAGCTAGGGTTAGAATGAGACTAACAGTGCTAGGTTTAATTACAGGACTGAAGGTATCAAGGATGTTTGTACCTGTATGTTGTTCAAAACCCCTAGCAACCAACCTAGCTTTGTATCTGTCCACACTACCATCAACCTTATAATTTGTCCTGAAGACCCATTTATTTGATATGACATGCATTGTTGAATTGTAAGGTACCAGTTTTCATGTTCTGTTAGCCATCAATGCATTGAACTCCAGCTCCATTGCAGATTTCCATCCATGATCAAGTAGGGCTTGAGTTTCAGACAATGGTTCGAGATGTGGGAAGGATGAAGTGATAGCATGCAGGGCTTTGGGTTTATAAATCCCATGTTTGGATCTTATAGTCATGGGGTGTTTTGAAACTGAGGGTGCAGATTTGATGACAGCATTAGAACAATTTGTATTAGGTGCAGCTGGAGTGGAATGGTTAGGTTGACTGTTTGAATGATCTGTTTGTGAAACTGAAATGGGAAGATCCACAGTTAGATTTATACCTTCTTCACTGGTGTGAATTATTGGAGTAATATGAGATGATGAGGCTGAGGATGTTTGAGAAGATGAGTTTGAACTATTTTCACCACCTGAGGTAAGAAGTGGAAGAGGAATAGGCATGGGAAGAGAAAAGGTAGCTTGTGATGTTGCTGATTGTTGTTTGTTTGAAGTAAACATTTCAGTACAGGGGAATTCAGTTTCATTGAACACTACAGTAGCTGCTATGTATACTCTGCCATTTGGACTTAGATATTTATAACCCTTGTGGTTGGCACTGTAGCCAAGAAACAAACATTCACTACAAGAAAACTGGAAAATACCAACAGAAAAATCTGTTGGTAATTTAATTATTTCTGTTGGAAACTGAGTTTACCAACAGAAAAAATTTGTTGGTAAACAGCTTGATGGTAAAATTTACCAACAGAATATTGTCTGTCGCTAAATTTAGCAACAGATTGCCAACAGAAATTTTCTGTCGCTAGATTTAGCAACAGACTCATCTGTCGCTATTTACCAACGGAATATTTCCGTTGGTAAATACCAACTGAAACAGTCTGTTGGTAATTATAAATTCACCAACGGAATTAATCTGTTGGTAAAATAGTAACAACAGTTTTCCGTTGATAAATGTAGTTTACCAACAGCCACTGCTAATATTTTTAGCAACGGAATAATCTGTTGGTATTATTTTCAATGTATTTTTTATTTTTTAATTCTTAAATTTTCTTGTAAATTTACACCAAAAAATTCACAATAATAACTAAGAATTAAAAGATAACTGAAACTATATATTAAATTCCAAAYGCCAATATTCAAAATAACAAACGTCAATATCTAAATCACATCATACCCGAAATACCAAACAACGATATCTAAATCACACGTGATATCCAAAATATCCAAACATTAATCACCAAATACACACATAATTTCCAAAATATGAAAAAAAATATCCATAATTCTCAAAAGGAACACTTGAATCATATCCACTGGAATCATATCCACTTGAATCATAATCTCCAAAAGGAACACTTGAAAACAATATCCACTTGAATTCTCAAAATAAAATATCAAATGGTATTAGTAAGTTGCATACCTGTAGTAAATTTGACAACATTAGTTAGTCTACTAGTAAATAAATAACAAACAAAAAAAAAAAATGCCAGTGAGAGGAAGAGTAGCTTATGCTTAAAAATAAGCTGGAAGTTAATAATTAATGTGTAGAGATAGATAAGTTGAATAGAAATGTATGTGCTTCTATATGCTCCAGAGAGAGTTTTGTGAGTTAATGATAAATAAATAAAGAAATGAAGCTTTTCTGCTTAAATTAATTTTTATTTTAGTGTTGCCAACCCTAAACTTATAGATTATAAACAATCTAAATTGCTTAGATAAAATTTAAAAAAAGTAAAAACAAAAATCTATAGATTGAAGAAGCAAGTTTATCAATGAAGCTTAACTAATGTTATCGAGGGATCTGTGTATTTATACACAAGGGAATCAAGGTAGATAKTTAGTATGAATGAAACTTAAATGCTCCAGTTGTSCACAACCACAAATTATGTATAACAAATAACAAAATTTCCATTTTCTAAAGGGAAAAGCGTTCTTTAAATTTTATATTTTCATTTTTCAATGTCCCATGCCCATTCAAATCACAAAGTAAATAAGTAGCATAAAGAAAATACCTTCTATCATGTTAAAATATTGTTCTCTCATCACTTGTTTCTTCCTTGTACACGAAGAATACCTCTTTCATGTTAAAATATTGTTCTCTCATCACTTGTTCTTCCTTGTACACGAAGAATACCTCTTTCATTTTTCGAAGTTGATACAACTCTTTGTCCTTAGCGGCAAGTTTTTTTTCAAACTCAGTAACACGAAGCTCCATGGTCTTGTGTTCCTGTTCAAACGTTCCCTCACTACTAATTCGTCTCAAGGGAACTTTATTACAACCAGCTGGAAACATTACTAATTTAGATGTATTTCTGGCAGTCCTGTTGGATAAAATATTTAAAAAAAAATTATGTAAATATATAGATATTTATATATGATGTTTTGTTTTCCCTAGTACATCGACACTCATGGATAATAATAAATGTTTGCTTTTAAAACTAATATATCTTGGGTAAGAAAAATGCTTCATCAAGAATTTGTGCTCCAAATCACCAAATGACTTAGTAGCAGATCCTAGTTATGTACAAYATTTATGTAACATGTCAAACTGCACAAACTTTTTTAATACTTGTAGGGTGTATCTGGAATTTTAAATGATAATCTTATTATTATAATAACATTCTGTTTAGAGAAACTAATAAAAAAGACACAAACACACACACACACAGGAAATTGGAAGAATGAATTACAGAGATGCGAGCCCAAAGGGATTATAACCATCACCGCCACCATTGGMATGAATCRRTTTCGTYAGTGGAGATATCGCCACGTAGCTCGTGTGTGTCACGAGAAGTGAGCCCCGATGATGATGATCGGACGATGCTGCGATATTCGAGCAGCCCGGAGAGCCGGAGCATGATGCTGGTGGWTTCCAATTGTTTGAATTAATTAGTGGGAAAAGCTTCCTCCAGTTGAGAGGCAAAGATGATAGCAGCAGAGCTTCCATTTTTCAGTTGAGGAAGATGATTATAGAGCTTCCATTAAGATAATATATGGAGGCTAGAGCTGGGTTTATCGATGATAAACAGGCTATAAAAAAAGTAAATCCAACTTTTTATTGTCAAATATTCTTAATCTGGAATCTACAGAAAGTGCATGAGAAAATCAAAAGAAAACAGAATCACAAGTATTATCTACATCTCCCACATTCTCTCTATAACTACAAACATGGAAATAATCTTCAACTTTTAATTGAATTACACTAATTTCCCCCAAATGCCTAAGTGTTATCTACATCCCCCCAGCTTATATCTCTAGAACCACAAACAGTAAGATTCATAAAACATGGAAAAACCCTCAACATTTAATTGAATTCCACTTATGTCCCCCTGATACCCCCAAATTCATCGGATCCAGTAAAACCAACAACTAAAATCAAGCAACAAAAAAAAAGCTACATTCTGAGACTGTGTATGAATTTACTTACAGCGCTGAGCATTGAAGAACACAAGAGCTTTCTTCATTGCCTGCGTGTAATTATCCGGCGGCGGCGAGCGGTGTTTGTGGCGCGGCACCATCTTCACAATCGGCGTAATTAACCCAGCCAACAACCCGGCGACCAAAACCGTGCCCACAGTCCACACGAAGATCTTCCTGCTGACTATAACGCATCCCAGATCTACATATCTCTTCTTCTTCTGCTCGCCCAGTCCCAACAGCCAGCTCTGTTGCGTCTCGTCCAGAGGCCGCGACAGCACCGCCTGGTCTTAGTCCTGTAAGTTCCTGCTCCGATCGTCGTCCAAGGCCGAGTCAGCCGTGATCTCCAGCGGCCCACCCCACGGAATGAAAGAGAAACGAGAGGGTTTTTAGATTAGGTTTAATGCTTTGTTTTATTGAAAGAGACGATGAACCCAGAAAGATAAATGAGAGTGGAGATGCGAAATTAATTTTATCTGCATTACCAACAGATGTAAAACAACGTTGTTAAAATGGCTATATTACCAACAGAATACTTTTAACTGTTGGTAATTTTAATATTTTTTAAAAAAGAAAATTGTCAAAATACCAATAGATTAATATTTTGTTGGTATATTTTTTTTAAAAAAGAAAAAAATTATTTACCAACGGACATATCCGTCTCTAATTAGCAACAGAATCTTGCTCCGTTAGTAATTACCAACATATTAGTAATCTGTCTCTAAAATATTTAAAGAAATAATTAAATAAAATAAGAATATTATTCCGTTGGCATTCTATCGAAATTACCAACCGATGTCATCTGTTGGTAAAATTCTGTTGGTATTTTCCAGTTTTCTTGTAGTGATTTAGAAGACCTAAACATAAACTTGTGAGCATTGTAGGGTCTTAGATATGGATAGCATGCACAACCAAACACTTTTAGAAAGGAGTAATCTGGAGTTTGATGAAATAAAGGCTGATGAGGGGAGATGTTGTGAAGAACAGGAGTGGGCAGAAGATTGATGATGTATGTAGCTGAAAAGAATGCATCTCACCAGTATTTGAAAGGGATGGAGGCTTGAGCCAGGAGTGACAGACCAACTTCAACAATGTGAAAGTGTTTTCTCTCTGCTTTTCCATTTTGTTGGTGTGTGTGTGGGCATGGATGTCTAAATTGAATTCCCAATTGATTTAGGAGAGGGATAAAGGATCTGTATTCCCCTCCCCAGTCAGTTTGTAGGGTTTTTATTTTGGTTTGAAACTGTCTTTCAACAAAATTATTGAAATTCTGAAACACATGAAATGCCTGAGATTTTGTTTTTAGAGGATATATCCAGGTGTACCTAGTGAAATCATCTAGGAAGTGTATATAATATCTATAGCAATCAGTAGACAAAACATGAGATGGCCCCCAGATGTCAGAATGTATTAATTGAAAAGGTGCAGTTGTTTTAGTGGGCTGAGACATAAAAGATTGTTGATGCATATTGCCAAGTTTGCAGGCATGACAGAAAACATCATTATTTATTTTTGTAGGAATATGTAACTGATGTAACACAGTAGACAATACAAATTTTAAAGGATGTCCTAACTTTTGATGCCATACATTGGCATTTTTGGAAACAGTAAAAACAAATGGAACTTTATTACAATGAGAATTTGAAGCTGAGGATTTGCAGAAGGCCTTGTTCTAGAGCATTCTTCAGAATGGGAGGATGAAGTGTGATCTGTGGAGTGATGGAGGCCAGAGAGATCAAGCTGATAAAGTCCATGTTTGAGCTTGACCTCCAGTAGAGTTTGGTGAGTGGTTTTGTCCTTGACAAGACAACAATCATGATAGAATTCAATGAGCACATTGTTATCTTTTGTTACTTTAGAAATGCTTAACAGATTTCTGGTTATATTAGGTACAAACAGAATGTTTTTGAGTGAAAGCTGAGAGGAATTTGAGGTTGGTAAGTTTCCTGATCCTATTTTGGCTATAGAAAGAGAGGAACCATTACCTACTACAAGACTTTCCTGACCAAGATAGTCTGCTGAATGTAGGTTTAGGTTCTCCATATCTGCAGTGACATGATTTGTGGCACCACTGTCAAAGTACCAACTTCCATCTGGAGATGACCCACTACCATGAGCTCCTGTGCTAAGATGAGCCCGAGGACTTGACAGAGATGTGTTAGGATCTCCAGTATCTGAATAGGGACCTAGGAAGTTGACATCAAACCTTTTGAAGCACTTGAGTGCAACATGTCCAGTTTTACCACACAACTGACATGTAGGTTTATTATTGGTATTTTTATAGAACCTGCCACCCCTGCCACGTGCTCGAAAGTTTCTACCACCCCCTCTAGTGTTGTTCTGCTGATAACCACCACGATAATTTCCATTTCCACCATACACAAAATTCACAGATGGATGAGTTTGAGACTGAACATTAGCTTGTAAAGCCACTGAGGACTGTGTAGCTTGAACTGCTTGTTGAAGACAAAGCTCATGAGTTTGTAAGGCAAACTGAACCTCTTGTAATGACAAAGGGTCATTTCTAGTTGTGAGATTGACAACAACCGATTCATAATCAGCCCTAAAACCCCCTAAGATGTACAATGTCAATTCCTCATCACTGATCACTGGTCCAATTGAATTCATATCATCAGCTATATTCTTCATTTTCAAAATGTATTCATCAACAGAAAGATCTCCTTTTTTAACTGTTTGCAACATGAAACGGAGCTGAAGAGCTCTAGAATTTGACTGTGACTGAAATAATTGTGCTAACACAGTCCAAATATCATTTGCAGTAACACATCGGGTAAGATGACCAAGCATAGACTCTGTAATTGACGTAAGCATCCAGCTAAACAGAAATTGATCTTTGCGCAACCATAGCATGTAATCGGGGTTAGGGCTTGATGTACCAATTGCCAGAAACTTGGCTGGAGCTGGTTCAGTGCTGAGGAGAACGCCTTCAAGACCATATGCTCAGACTGTGGATAGAACTTGGATTTTCCAGTAATTGTAATTACCTCGATCCAAACGGAGGTTGAGCGGCGTAATATGAGGAATCGCCGATGAGATTGACGGTGTAATTTCTGGAATTGACTCCATTTATAGCTGCTTTACGGAGGAGAAAAAGATCGTCAGAGAGGAAGGGGTTATACAATCAGAAGGAGAAAATGGCCACCGGAGAAAAATCGCCACCGTGGCTCTTGATACCATGTTGAATTTTAAGCTAGAGTATATTTTCATTATTTTGAGAATGAGAATTACAGACGAACTGTTTACCCTATTTGAACAGTCGGGCTAACAACTTGCTAACCACCAGAACCCTAGCTAACCACTTGCTAACAACCATTAATAGCTTCTAACTATTTTGACTTTGACTTGGACTTAATTGAAAAATAAAATAATTTACAATTTGACCCCTAATACTTCAATAGGTCTGAATACATTGTGTGTGTGTGTGTTTATATATTCATGTGCAGTGTGTGTATGTTCATGTGTGTAAAATCTATTGTGAGTTAGGCTGGGGGGATAGAGCTTGCAAAGTTGGCAAGGACGGTCCATGTGGCAGTTGGCTTCGGTTTTTAATTTATTGAATGTATGTGTGAGTTTGGAAAAGAGATTTAGAAATTGAGAAAGACTTGAAATTTGTATGGAGTTTTGATGTTTCTGAGCTAATCTTTTATTGTTGTTGTGGGTGCAGGGGTTTGAGCCTTTGTTGAATATTACAGACTTACAATGAAGTTTTCTTAAGAGGAGTTTGAGATGGCTTTGATTACTCTGGACAATGCATTGGAATGTACATATGCCTTTTTTGAAGGTGTATATGCCTTCATTATTATTATTTTTTTTAATGTTAATTTGAGTGTACTTTAGTTATTGGGTATGAGTAATGGTTGTTATTCTGTATAATGACTTTTTGTATAGATTTTTATGCTACATTGAGAGTTGACATGATATGTTGTGAGTGTTTGTAGTAAATGTATCACAAAAATAATTAAAAGTATCACTTTTATTTGTTTAATACTCGATTGTAATACTATATAGTGGTTATTTATTACCTACAACTATGATACTTTTAGTTGAATTTGTAATACTATCTGATTTTTTATTAAAAGAATTTTTGGTCTAGTAAAAAGAATAATTTGTTAAAGGAATTACACATTTAGTGTGTCTTTATCAACAAGTTAATTATGAGGGTAATTTAGGTATTCGTTAGTCTTATGTAATTATGGAACTATGTAATTGGTACCTTATATAAAGGACCTCTTGATTAATGAGAGCCCTAATCTTTCTCCACCTCTCTTTTTCTTCAGTCTTTTCTACTTTACTTTTACACGTTATCAGCACGAATTAGCTCTAAAAGAAATAAATAAAGAAGGACGATAAATAGTTTCTACTTTTACTTTTACACGTTATCGGTACAAATTAGCTCTAAAAAATAAAAAAAATAGAGAAGAAAAAATAAAAAAAATAGAAAAGGACGATAAATAGTTACTACTTTTACTTTTACACGTTATCAGCACGAATTAGCTCTAAAAATAAAAATAAATAAAAAAAATAGAGAAGGACGATAAATAGAGAACTCCGAAAGGACGAATCGTGTTTTTCTGCCGTATTGGGACCTGTCTGTTGAATCTGTAATGGGATTGAACCTGGGACCTCTGGGTCTATTGTTTCTTATGCACAACCTTTCACCATTGCGCTGCTTGTATTTCTTGTGCAACTTTTACTCTTAATATAAATTTGTTTATTTGCTTTTACTTTAAAAAAAAGAAAAACAGAACCTGGCCAAAATTGAACCCAGGTTGGGTGTTATATGTTTAGTTATTGTGACCATTCTACTATACCTATTGCTTGACAAGTCTTGAATCTGTTTTTGTTTTTATATTACTATTCCTTTCCTATTTTTTAAAAATAAAAATAATAATAATAATAATAATAATAATAAATAAATAAATAAATGCATCATACTGTGATATTATTTATTAATTTTCTCTTGAGAATTTTTTAATAATACTTATGTGCATATTCTCATGATAATGGAAATTCATGAGTAATACAAAATAATATAAACTTGTCATGTGATAAAAGTACTTTCACATAATATCGAAAAACGTGATATGTGGCCTACGATTTTGAAATCTAATTCATATTCTTGAAAAAAAAAGATTGTAAATCATTAAAATCACGTAATTCATAAATCTCCAATCTTATTTTATTACAGATGGTTGAACCCGCTCGTCCCGAATTTGAAATATTGGACTCAGGAGGAATTGAGTACCATCTTTGGGTTTCTGATGTGGAAACTACTTTTATGGGAAATGATCTTACATCCACGATCATACCATCCACCGATCCAACTGACAAAGAACCGTCTGATAAAATTAAAGCAAATGCCCTAATATTTTTGCGGCGTCATATTAACCCGAGCTTACGCTGGGAGTA
This sequence comes from Phtheirospermum japonicum, assembly GCA_014905375.1. NCBI lineage: Eukaryota > Viridiplantae > Streptophyta > Magnoliopsida > Lamiales > Orobanchaceae > Phtheirospermum > Phtheirospermum japonicum. Next base: position 533,155 of record BMAC01000662.1, read on the forward strand.
CCTTCAGTTGAAGACACCCAAAGAACTGTGGGATGCCCTCAAGGGACGTTTTGAAAACATACATGGCACTTTGCTTCCAGAACTGACCGTTCAGTGGAATGAAATCCTCTTACTTGACTATAAGAGGGTCAATGACTTCAACAAGGACATGTTGAGCTTAAAAGCACGCCTTACCTTCTGCGGAAAGCAAATCATGGAAGATGATATGATAAAAAAAACTCTATCCACTTTTCCTACTTTAGCACTTATACTAACGAAGCAGTATAGGCTCGAGTATGATAACAAAAGAATTACAACTTTAAATAAGTTGGTTAATATGCTGCAAGTAGCTGAGAGACATGATCAGGTTCTCTTGAACAATAATGCTAGACCTTCCGGGACAAAGAAAATTTCCGAAACTAATTATGGTCAAGTGAATAGTGGAAAGAACCTCAAAGCAAAGGGGACTGGACGTGTTAATCCCCCTCAAAGTGGTAATTACGCACCACGAGGAAGGGGCCATGGGGGCTCAGTAGAGGCTGTGGTAGGGGCCGTGGAGGCCCTCCCCATGTATGGCGCAAAGATGGTGGTAGCACCCCAAGTGGCCATGATAATATTGGGCCTGGAGGTTATAAAACCAAGTTACCACACGAGAACCCCTCAAAGAAACGAGAGAGAGAGTTGTGAATGAACCTTGCTATAGGTGTGGTGACACTGGGCATTGGTACCAAAACTGTCTCTCAATTGATAAGGTGGCAACCATCTACAAGAAACTTAGAGAGTCTAAGGAACAAGAGACTCACTATATGGAAAATGGAGATCATGACGTTGATGTCAACCTCACGATTGCTGACTTCAATGGCAATAATAAAACTGCTCAGTCACTTGATGTTCCCAATTTTGAGTGATCTACTTTATCCATTTACTTATTTTTCAAGAAATTTGTGAAGGCATTATTTCCTCATTTTATTCAGACTATGGTGTTTGGTATTTTTGATTTGGATTTATTTTGGACAAGACATTTATTTGATTGGTTTATTAATAATTTCGGATGTTATTCTAAATTATTGAATTCAAATTTATTATTTACAAAACTATGTGCTTGGTTCAAAAATAGCAACAAGGTGTGCAAAAATACATCTTACGCATAGAGCCACATATTCAAATGAGAAGTATATCATTTTAGATCATCCACAACAATCTAGTGAATTAGAGAAATTCCTCTCTTTTCATGACACTATCAGCACTTCTACTTGTAGGAATGTCGCGCGGTGAAATTGAGTGCTTAGCTGATAGTGGGACTACTCACACAATTTTAAGGAATAGACAATTATKTRTTRAATTAATTCCTTATMRCTCATCTGTGACTACGATGATTGGGACATCCCAACTAATCAAAGGGCGAGGAACTGCCAAATTCTTGATGCCTAATGGCACGATGATAACATTCACAGAGGCTCTATATGCATCTAGAGCAAATTGAACATTGCTGAGTTTTAAAGATATCCGTGCCAACGGCTATCACTTGGAAACTCATTGTGAGAATGGAAAGGAATATATATATATATTACCTCTAATGAATGTGGAAAAAATCGCATCTTAGAGAAACTAATGAGTCAATACAGTGGGTTATACCTATACTTCACCACCATTAGGATTATTGAATCCTATGTCGTCACCAATAACGAACTATGTGACACTGACTCATACAGGCTTTGGCATGGCCACCTTAGACATCCTGGTCGTGACATGATGATCTGTATTTTGAAAATCTCACACGGACATCCCTTCTTTTGAGTGACTCATAAAGTGGGATATAAACGTGATGCACTGCCCAATGTCGGTACTATTGCTGCCCAAGTTCAGCTAATAACTTCTGAAGCACAAGATACATTACCTGCATCTCACTCTGCCAAAATATCTATCTCAAAGGCACATCACTCATTTTGTAAAGCTTGCTCTTTAGCTAAAACAAGATCGAGACCATCCTATGCTTCAGATACAAAGCAAAACATTCCATTCTTACAAAGAATCCAAGGTAATATTTGTGGACCTATTCATCCAGAATGCGGACCATTTAGATATGGTTCTGGTAGATACTTCGACACTCTGGTCCCATGTCGCGTTATTGTACACACAAAATGTTGCCTTTGCAAAACTTCTAGCACAAATTATACGTTTACGGGCTCACCACTCCGCTCATCCTATCAAGTCTATAAGGCTTGATAACGCTGGAGAGTTCACATCAAAAGCATTTTATGATTATTGTATGTCAATCGGGATTGATGTAGAACATCCTGTACCCCAAGTGCATACACAAAATGGTCTCACAGAATCCACCATCAAAAGACAACAAATGGTGGCTCGGGCATTGGTTATGCGCACCAACATGCCTATTTCCGCATGGGGTTATGCCATATTGCATGCAACCCTACTTATTCATTTTAGACATACTACTGGCCAACCATTTTCTGCGTACCAGTTGGTAACTGGATATGAGCCTGATATTTTCCATTTACGCATATTTGGTTGTGCAGTATATGTGCCGATTGCGCCTCCACAGCGCACAAAAATGGGTCCTCAAAGATGATTAGGTATTTATATTGGATATGAATCTCCAACAATTATCCGCTAATTGGAACCCTTGACAGACGATCTATTCACCGCTCAATTTGTGGATTATCACTTTGATGAGACAGTTTTCCCATCGTTAAGGTGAGATAAGAAAAAGGATGTTTTGAGGGAACGACAGGAATGTTGTGGTCTGTCTCAACTCTGTCTCATTTTGATCCCCGCACTTCACAATGTGAAAGTGAAGTAAAAAGAATAATCGATCTTCAGAACGTAGTAGATTCGATGGAAAGATCTTCTACGCAAATTGATGATGTATTTGCATACACCGTTGCTCAGGAAATCATAGAGTACGATGATATCGAACCACGTTCTATTGTTGGATTTCAACAAAGAGCAGACTGGCCTAAATGGGAAGAAGCAATCCAGGCAGAACTTGATTCTCTGTCAAAACAACAGGTATTTGGCCCGGTAGTGCTAACCCCGCCAAGTGTAAAGATTATAGGACATAAATGGGTTTTTATCAAGAATCGTAATGAGAAAATGAAGTTCTGAGATACAAAGCTCGTCTTGTAGCACAAGGTTTCTCACAACGCCCTGGAATTGACTACGAAGAAACGTACTCTTTTGTACTGGGCGCTATTACATTTCGCTATTTAATTAGCTTAGTGGCATCCGAAGGATTGGAAATGCAGCTCATGGATGTGGTTACAACATATCTCAATGGGGATCTTGATTCAGAGATATATATGAAAGTTCCTGAAGGCCTTCAATTACCCAAATCAAGTGACTCTAAACCACGGAGTGCGTTTGCGATTAGATTTAAGCGCTCACTTTATGGATTAAAATAATCCGGACGTATGTGGTATACCCGTTTAAGTGACTACTTGACTGGTAAAGGATATAAGAACGATGAACTATGCCCCTGCATTTTTTTAAAGAAAACAAGTTCCGGATTTGCAATTGTAGCTATGTGTGTCGATGATATGAACATAATAGGTACTCTTGATGAAATAAGAGAAACCTCAAGCTGTTTGAAATTCGAACTTGAGATGAAAGATCTTGGGAAAACTCGGTTTTGCCTAGGCATTGAACTAGAACACCGAGCTTGTGGAATACTAATCCACCAGTCTGCATATATCCAAAAGATGCTCAGGCGATTTAATATGGATAAAGTGCACCCTTCTAGCACTCCCATGATCGGTCGGAAATTAGATGTAAAGAAAGATCCATTTCGTCCAAAGGAAGATGACGACGAGCTATTGGGAGCTGAAATTCCCTACCTAAGTGCAATAGGCGCATTATTGTACTTAGCTCAATGCACACGACCAGACATTTCATTCTTGGTGAACTTGTTAGCAAGATTTAGCTCAGGACCAACGCGGCGTCATTGGAATGGTATCAAGGACATATTTCGATATCTGAAAGGAACCATTGACATGGGTTTGTTCTTCCCTTATAAAAAGACAAGAGGGGCCACAGATGAATTTGTAACCCCTAAAGAAAATGTCAAAAGCGAGTGTCACCCCTACACTGAAACACCTAATAATGTTTTGGTTGGCTTTGCTGATGCTGGATATCTCTCAGACCCACATAAATGACGTTCTCAAACTGGTTATGTATTTACCATGGGGAACACAGTGATATCTTGGAGATCAACCAAACAAGCTCTTATAGCTACCTCTGCAAATCACTCAGAGATCATTGCACTTCATGATGAAGTTCGTGAGTGTGTATGGCTAAGGTTTATCATCACACATATTCGAGGGACTAGTGGTTTGATGTCTACCACTGAAGAGCCTATTTGTATTTATGAAGATAATGCGCTTGCATTGAACAAATGAAATTGGGCTACATCAAATGTGCTAACACAAAGCATATATCACTGACTCAAACTTTTGTGCACCCCGTTTTTAATAATTAATTTAAAAGCACGTCAGTTTGCTCGCAAGTGTACGAGGTAATTGTAGGGTGATGAGTTTGACTCGAGTCGTATCTCTCGAGGAAACAACTGTTCGGTCCTTTCGATGTTTTTCTCAATTACGAATAACATACATATACATTTGGGGTTTGAATAGATTGATTCGATCATTATAAACTAAGACGATAATTAAACTAAAACTAATTAAACTAATTACTTTAAACTAGATTATCAATTACGAACTAAGCAGTAAACTAAAGCTGATTAAACTAATTATTCTAATTTATCAACTAAGAGGAATAACTAAATTATCAATTAACGCTACGAAGATTTAGAACTAATTATAATATCTAAAAGCATGAATTTAAGAAACTATCGCTAAGCAATTGAATCATACGAATCCAAGAACCATTAACTAAGCATAAACTAAATCGCATAAATAAACTAAATTAACCAATATCCAATATCCAAGCATAAGAAATCAATTTAAAACTAGAATTAACTAAGAATTTATCTAAACAATTAACTAGAAAATTATCTAAGAGTTTAGAAAACTTATTGAAACTAAGGAAAGCAATGAAAAGCTCCAGCTATTCCGGAGTTTGAACGCTGATCTTGGGCGAAGATGGATTCTCGAGCGCGAAATCGGTGTTTCGGACGCGTAGAACTTCGATCCTTGATCCGCGTCTCCAAATCTTGTTATAAGACGTGGATTTATTGTTATTGAATGCTAAAATACCCTAGGATAGTGTTGTGTCTTCGTATCCCTCCCCCCAAAACCGAAATATGAGGGTTTTTATAGATATTACAAGTCTTGCCGCACAAGAAACCCTAATTTCCGAATTCTGGGCCGTCGCGTCGACGGAGCGTCGACGTAGCGTCGACTGACGCGTGCTGGCGCTCGGCGGGACTCGGCAGACTTGGTCGGCAGCGCTCGGCAGGTGTGGTCAGCAGGTGCGCGCGTCGGCTGGGCAGGTGCGTCGACGGGGTGCGTCGACATCGACGCTTCAGCAAGTTGCGTCGACGTTGCGTCGACACTGGTGCGTCGACATCGACGCTTCAGCAAGTAGCATCGACGTTGCATCGACGGAGCGTCGACTGACGCGGTCATGACTCGCTGACATGGCTCGCATTGATGGTGCGTCGACGGTCGCGTCAGTCGACGCGACTGAGCGTCGGTCTCTGTTTCTAGATCTTTTGCTACTCGTTTCACCGGAAAGCTTGTTCTTCTATTCTCGAACATCGAACTTCATCTTTTACGTGCTAAACTCTTCCGGTTACTTAGCTGTAAGGTGAAAAACAACGAAACATCACCTAATTGCATCAATTAAGATCAAAATGTGGTAAAATAAGCTGGAATTATAAAATTACGGAATTATGCTTAAATCATCCAACTTATACCAAAAACAAATATAAAAATGAACTAAAAAGCTAATAAAAATAAGGACAAATCTACTCTAATCAACTACCCCACGCTGTATTGGTTTGTTCGTCCTCGAACAAACGATAATTTCGAAGTATAACTAGAATGAAAATTAGTTCAAGCAAAGAGTCGTACGTTGCTACATAGGTAATTTTGAAAATATAGGTACAAGTCACGCAACGTCAAACACTTGACCATTATTACATTGTCGCTTCAAAATAAAATCATGCTTCCTCACGAAGGATAATATATATAAGTACGCTCAAAAGCACTCAAGTATTTTCTGCATGGGACGTGTATACACTCAAATCATACAATTTACAAGCACAGTAAATAAGCACAGAAAATCAATCTCTTTTCAATCGCAAATTAAGTGTGCTATCAAAACTAAGAATCAGAAAAGGTCTTTACGGGGTTGTAATGTAAGGCTCTTTGGAAGGGTATGGTATATATAAGTCGTGTGGCTAACTCATGATCAAACATGATCAATAACTCACTCCACCTAACCTAAACACGAAGCAAAATGCTTCACCTCGTTCAAAAGTAAAAACCTCACTAAGCACTCATAACGTAGCCTTTAAATATAGGCTATTCCTCAACTCAAAAACTCGTAAACTGACTGAAAGCTCAAACCACTGAAGTACAATTGAAGCTTATAGCATGCTTCTTACACAACTCTTGCCTTCTAAATATTTAGGTTTCATAAGAAAATTAAAAATAAAACACAAGCCTTTATAAGCGCGTAGGCAATTACTAACACAAGACCCACCATCTTTCTTATCATTTTTTATTTTTTATTATTCCCCCGTTTATTCTTTTTATGGGGGTTCTCTCTCTTTTTTTTATTTTTTTTTATTTTTTATTAAATGGTGGTCCTTATTTACAAATTAATAAATTCCTAATAAAAATTCCCAAGACTCAAATAACCAATAAAAATACGAACTCCTACCCCACGCTTTTAATGGGTTGTAGGGTCGTCTCAGAAACACTCATGGCTATAGGCATGGATATTTGGCTATGATTGGCTCATTCGGAATTTATAGTGGTTAAAAATATATGAATATGGCCGGAATAAGGTTTTATATGCGCCTTAACTTCATTTTCAAAGTTGACTACACACAGTGGTTTCAAAGAGATATCAAAACTGAAACTTATTCACGTACATGCAATGATGATAAACACTCATGCTACTTACTGGGTTTTTGGCATGAAAAGTTTTGAATTGACGCTGCTTTTAAGGTTTCGTGAAATTGATTGCGTCTAAGTACCATTTTACAATATATAAATATAAATTTTGAAAAATTATGCACTTATGCACGCTCAAAGACGAAAACAAATAATCATACTTAGTCAACTTCGACAGGCATGCCATACAAACACAATTAAGCATAGAAATAGGAATTAATCACGTTTAAGCATATAATTATTACAGGCCAAGTATCAAATAAAATTACACAATTTATCAATACAAATCACACTCGACCACCCCCTCTCTAAAAATCCCGGCAATCTCCGGATTGCCACAAATACATCCAAAAATCAAAAAGAGGAAGGAAAAAGAAAACATCCCTGAAATAATAGTAGTCGAGCCGCTAGTCGTGATTTGTGCAATTGGCCACTTCTTCAACGTACGTGATATGAATTGCCCTAAAAGAAAAACAAAACACACAAAAACAAAGAAAATAACAATATTTTTGGATTTTATATTTTTTATTTTTTTTATTTGTCATGAAGAAAGCATAAATAAAAATAAAGATAGAAGACTTAGAACTCGCGGGACTCATCATCCTCGGGGTTCTCGTCGACGTCCATGCTCGGCGTCGGATAAGCCGCCTCGAAACGCTCCTCGAGCTTCGAGATACGAGCATGCATCTTCTTCAAACTACGACGGTTCTTCTCGTGATTTGTGTCGATCTTCTCGTCGATGATTTGAAGCTTATCGAACATCTTCACTTGAAATGCTCGGTTCTCCTCGAAAAATTGCCCCCAATCGGGACTCGGGCCCGAAGTAGAACGGAGGGCTTGCTCCATATCCTCGTCACCATCGTCATCGTCATCGTGTAGTCGAGACGAAGATCCTCCTCTAGTCGACGACCTCACTCGGGGTGCCGGTGCACGCTTAAGAGGTAATGAAGTGGTCCCGAGTGGGCTAAGTCCGTTGTTGGCCGGATCGAACCCAAAGTGACGGGCGAGGCCGGTAATGTATGGTGCAAATGAGAGAAGTGGCGACTTGCTTCCCGGAGTACCCTTGGTGATATTGTAAAGTCCTAGCAAAATAAGCGGGTACAACCGGACTTGACGACCATTAACGAGGCATTGTAGAACATAAATCTCGGCCTTGGTCGCGTAAGTTGCCTCATTTTTGCAAAGTATAATGTGGCCAAGGACCTTGTAGGCGACGTAGAGTGCGTCGTCTTGAATCTTAGAACACGGGAATCGCTTGCAATCGCCAACGTTACCCCCGGTGATCATTCCCCAAAAGGAGGCTAAATCGAAGCCTTGAACTCCAACCGGGTGGTCCCCTATGGTCGGGAAACCAAATATATTACCAAAAATTTCCTCGTCGATAACCCCATCATTCCCTCTTAGCCGACAAGAGAACGTCTCGTCGTTCCGAATCGCCAAAGTTGAGAAAAACTCGAGCATGAGTTCTCGAAAACCGGGCAAGTGCATTTGGGCAAAGTACCCACACCCGAGGCCATCTACATAACGCGAAAGATCGGTGTGGTGGTCCGACCCATTCGAGGCCTCATCCGCAATCCCTTGGACGTTCAAAGTCCTATGAGTAGCAAAACCCCATTTCTGAATGTTCTTGAACATGTCCCCTTCCTTTTTATCAAAAATCGGGAACGGTGCTCCATATTTCCCCGAAATATCCTTGCGTTTTCCTGCTCGAGACATAATTAATCAATACGAAGTGAACGGGATTGAAAAAACTTGAAAAATAAGACCTTTTGCTCTTTGGGGAATTTTGTCGAACACTTGGCGTGCGTGTTCAACCAATAAAATTTTTGAGTAATTCTAGCACCAACAACTTCCCAACTCAATCAATCAACAAATAATACGTTCCCAAGAAGGTTTCAAGCGAAGTACCTCGTCGACTTTCCGTAGAAACGCGAGAATTGCCCGGAATCGCCCGAATATGCCTCAACCCTTGTAGCCCCTTTTTGAGAAATTGGCTTGCATGTAAGAAGTTGGAACGGATTTCTGGGTTTGTGAGTGTTATAGTGCTTGAGTTCCTGGAAAATCTTGAAAAAAACAATTATTGCAAACAAGAAGGATAAAATATGATTTTAGAAAAAGAAGAAAAGTGAGAAGAGGGGAGGGAGAAGCTGTTTTTAAGAGGGTTTTCTGGGTTTGTGAGTGTTATAGTGCTTGAATTCCTGGAAATCTTAAAAAAATCAATTATTGCAACAAAAAGGACATGAAGAAGGATAGAGAATTAAAATTTGAGGTTAGAAAAAGAAGAAAGGTGAGAAAAAGGGAAAAAGAGGCTGTTTTTTAAGCAATTTCTGGGCCAATCCCGCGGGTCACACGCATACGGGTCGGGTCGTGGGCCAAAAATCCGATTTTTAACCATTTCTGGGCCGGGTCTGGATTCGCGTCGACGCTGCGTCGATGCGACAGAGAGTAATTCTTTGGCATTTCGCGTCGATGCCGCGTCGATTGACGTGAGCAGGTGCTCGGCGTCGACGCGGGCGGATTCCTGGGCGTCTTTTCCTTCGCTCGTTCGTTCAATCATCATCGTCCGAGTTCTCCATTTGATCTTAAACAAGTAAAGATCAAAAATAAAAATAAAATAAAATAAAAATAAGGTACAAAAGGATACAAATGCTCGGGTTGCCTCCCGAGAAGCGCAAATTTTAACGTCGCTTGCTCGACGCTATCTTGCTCGTTTATCTTTCAACGTACGGTGGATCTCCAAACTCCACCATCTTGCGATTTCTATTTTTACCTCGTCCTTCATGATAAGGTTTCAATCTATGCTTGTGAGCTTGAAAGGACGATTTGCCAATCTCATCGTACAACGTGGCTACGCCGTACTCATCAAATTCTTTAATCGAGAATGGTCCGCCCCATGAAGCTCCAAAATCGGCTGGGTCGTACTTACGTTCGTTATTATACAAGACTAATTCTCCAACCTCAAATTGCGAGTTCTTGACTTCACTCGTGCGAACCACTTCCGATTTCTTCTTATTTCTCGTCCAATCCTTGAAATATGCCTCGCCCTTGTTTTGTTCGCGCGAAAATTTTTCGTTAGGGCCGAGGGAGTTGTGCCTTGAACGATTTATTGGTGGTTTCGACTCCACCCTTTGCTCGAATTCGTGCGAACACTCCTCATCAAAATTGTCTCCAAATTCTGCCACTATATCGCGTATGTCTATACCCAACAACTCGATCAATTCTTCTCCACTTAAGTGCATATGATCATCGGACTCGTAATCTTTACACGAATTGACTTGCTTGTTCCTTCCCTTGATAGAAACTCCGGCGTCGTTTCCGTCGCCTAACTTGTTCAAAGTTGCGATCTCTCGTAATTCGTTGACGCATGATGCAACGGGGTCAATGAATGAATCTTCCTCTTGCATAATAGGAGAGGGAGTGTTGTGAATATCTTTCAGAGAAAAGGTCCACTGTTTCGCCCAAAACGGTCATCGTCATTCTCCCTTTATGAACATCAATAAGAGTATGGGAAGTCGCCATGAACGGTCGCCCTAATAAAATGGTGTGCTCGTTGTCCTCAGTCGGAACTTCACCAATGTCCATAACCACAAAATCTACCGGTAGTACGAGCTCTCCAACTTGCACTAGAACATCCTCGACTATCCCCAAAGGTCGTCGAGTTGATCGATCGGCCAACTGTAGGCGCATAGTTGTCGGTTTGAGGGGTCCAAGATCAAAATCTTGATAAAGCGAATAAGGCATTAGATTAACGCCCGCTCCAAGATCCAACATACCTACTGCCTTCTTCCCATTAGCTAGTGAAA
>BMAC01000662.1:550247-562747 GCA_014905375.1 Phtheirospermum japonicum
CCATGCTACTATTATTTTTTTGCTAATAATCACGACGGAATCTATATTACGAACTTGGCATATAATTCTGTACTATAACCTGGATGAATTCCATAGTGAATACATTTACTATTGTTCATTTGCTAATAAACACGAAGGAATTTATATTACGAAGTTCGCATATAATTTTATACTATAACCGGGATGGTTTCCATACTGATTTCAATTCCTAGTTGATAATTACAGACTAGTTACTAGGACAATTACTTAAGAAAGAATTACAAACTACCAATAACAGACTAGTCATTACATGCATATTTCCGGGGGGTGGGGGTGAGGGGTAAAGAAATAAAACAAGAATGGGACACATTAATGTACTTATCAAATTTAATGAAAGATGGGCAGTTGTGAATTTGTGGAACTAATTCGGTTGTCCAAAAACAAGAGTCATTATGTGGGTTTTGAGCCACATGTTGCCAATTGTGGCCCATATGATATAGTTTGATAATTTGAGCCTATATGGTGAGTCAGCAGAGAACAAAATAGGTAAATCAACTAAAATTGGAGAAAAGTAAATTTAGGAAAAAAAAAAGGGCAAGGAGAAAGAAAATGATACTCCACACTAATTTCAAATTTGCGTTTTATTTTAAAATCATGGTTAATAACTTAATACAAAGAGGCCAAGAGGAAAAAATTGCTAATGTCAAGAAAGCACAAGCTTCCCTTCTGCTGAGTGGGAAAGTAATAAAGGAATTGATGAAAATGAACAATTTGCTTTTAAGAGATTTTGCTTTTGCTCTTCCTATTATGTGAAAGTGTATGAGAAATCAAAAATATTTTTCAATTTTTATTTTAATTATTTATGCCGAGGATAATTAATAATCATAGTAAAATTTTAATTATTTGCATAAAGGAATATCTTTCTTTCTTTGACAAAGTAAAACTTGGCAGAAAGATACCAAACCTTTTTGATTTACATAACAGCAATTACATACATCTATAACAAATTAATACATATTAGGACAATTGCATACTATATCTCCTTTTCATTCCAGAATACAAACTTTATGTTAGATTACGACAATTACATACTAGTTGCAAAATGACAACAGGTATCTGTAATTTTTTAAGAAATTACATTCCCGCCCATTTATCAGAAATTACACTTTTTTTTCCTACAGATCAAACCGATGACAACAGGTATCTGATTTTTTTTTTCAATTTTACAAAGATAGTTTTCGAATAATGTTGAAAGTCCCCTTTGTGTTTCTCACCAATTCCAATAAATTTGCATCTATATACAGAATAAAAAATACTACAGAGTTCACTCGATACATTTACATACGAGGATCAATTATATACTAGTTACAAATTTAGCTTACAGAATGTCGCAAAATGGAACCGTTACATTTCATAATGGAATACCAATACACACGATGGAATTTATATTATGTACTTGGCATATAATTCTATACTACAACCTAGATGAAATTCATACTACTAGAAGAAAGAATTACAAACTACCAATTACGGACTAGTTATTACCAATTCACACATACTTACCACCCAGTGTATGGAATGCACTCCGTACTTTATGCTTTACATAACAGCAATACAGACTACCTATTCCTAATTACTACATACTAGGACAATTGTATACTAATCTCAATTCATTCAATCCTACAAACTTTAAGATAKTTGATGCCAATTACARACTAGTTAYAAYTCCGTCGAACTAATACACCAACACCTTTGACAAAGGCCACACGGTTTTGTCACAATTCTACATTYTTTTCCAAAGAAATCACACCAATAACAACAGGTTTRCAAATTTGGGAAACTTTTACATATGAGYATGGGTATATATGTAAAAGTTCCTTCYCGTTTCTGGCCAATTCTATTTTTTTCCTTACAAAAGCAGTTCATCACAAGCAAACCTAGTCTGTGTAAATGGTATTCAGTATCGAATTCAGCAAGGTTATAGTGCATAATGATATGCCAACTACCGATTAGTTATCAGTTACATACTAGTCCTTTTAATTTGAAYGCCTTCACTAGTAAAAAAAAAYGAGAACAAAATACTTACGGAGGGGGAGGCTTGTTCGTCATCTTCAGTCATCTTTAGTCGCTGGAACAKAATAGTTGGTCTGTTTGTTTTTCGTCTACATGCAGTACAAAATCGAAAAGCCTACGACACTTCCATATATAGGAAGAATTCCATACTGTGGATAGATAGGTTGAGAATCAGCGAATAACCAACTTCAATTATGTGATTATCTGGAGAATTGTATCGAATTCCTATCAGCAGTTTTGGGGAAAATCACACCCTCCGCAAATCTTCAATTCGGAATAAACCCTAGACAGAAATTCGAAGTTCTCCAAATTTTCACGATTCATTTTTCTACAATTACAGAAGCTTCTTCATTTTACCAGTTCTCTATCTGTAATATTGCAACGATTTTGTTGTATCTTCTTGATTTTTTCCCAAAAAGGGAAGGAATTTGATTGCATATTTTTCGGAGGAAAGTTGGAAAGTCGGGCGTGAGGGGGTTATTTTTTATAGGGATAAAGGGTATCAATGTCCTAATACGTGTACTTGTGAGTAAGTGGGAAGTAATATTATAGTATGGATTAATTGGGATAGTTTTATTTGTTTTTGGCCTAGTCGGGAATTCTCCCTATATATATATATATGAAAGTTTGAAATCAGATGTCATAAATTCGTGATACTTTAACTACCTATTACATAGATGTTATATAACATAAGTACGTGACACTTATATATATATATATATATATATATATATTATTTAACTATATTTCATGATATTTTAAGTATATATATTGTGTGGATTATAATGCACAGAAATGTATAAACTTTTATAATATAAAAACTTGAATAATTTATACAAATTTGATTCTTGGCACAAACGACTAAGACAACGTAAACTAGCCATAGAACATAGAATCAAGAAGGCAGTTATATAAGAAAATTCAAAACTTCACAAAGTCAAATTCTAATCCTTGTACAATTTACTAAGATATTGTGATACTTTAGGCCGATATTGTGATTCTTTTACCGAGAATAGTGAAAATCATATCTTAGTCTGATCACATTAAACACTTTTCATGATATCATAAAGTAAAATAAAATATAAAAGTATCATACAATTAGCTTTGAGTATCACAATATCAATTAAGAGTATCATAAAGTCCTACATAAAACAGTACCCATTTAATTAAGATCCATCAAAGCAACCAATAAATTTTAATTATAATTTGTGATACTTTAATTACTATATGTGATACTTTAACAACCTTTTGTAATAATTTAATTATAATTTGTAATACCTTAATAAAACTTTGTAATAATTTATAATATATAGTAATATTTCTATAATTTAAATTCTGTTCTTACATCTATTTCTTTTACACTTAGGCAATAAAAAGGATCACAAAAGGTTGATCACGTATCACAAAATATAATTAAAGTATTACATAATTTTATACGCAATTCATAGTACTCTATCTATTACTATGATGTAAAGTATATTTAACCGAAGTTGTAAAATAACTAACCGTAAATAAACAAATACATTGCATGACATCACACAGAACCAAGGTATTTTTTAGCTCTCATTTTGAAAAAACACATACCCAGAAAACTGCAAGTCTATAAAGGACATCATTCCAGGAATTCTACATATGTTCATCTAAATCAACTAATACTGCAAGTTATTTTATCAAACACTTGCATCCATCTTCGATCCGACCACAATTATCATATGAATCAATCAACGGAGTACCCGAAATTATATCTGAATTCAACCGTATGTTCATCTAAATCCTCTAACCGATTGTAAGATCTTTTTCTTCAGGATTTCAGTATCAACAAAATCTATGGAGAAACTCATTTCTATCATGACCCTTACTGCCTCACGAGGATGTATTAGTTGTAGGTACTTCAGAATCGCATCAGAACCAATCTCCATCATCTAGGTGCTACAACTCAATTCGTCACCTCTTTCCGCCGCTTGCATCACTGCATCGTCTGCCGTTTGAGAGTAAGACTTAACCTTTTGATCATCTCGTTCTTCTCAACAGACTCTGAACAAACTCCATCTTTGGACCGGAGAATCATCACAAGGGCAGCATTAGACTCAAACTCCTCATGTATATTATGACTAGTAATTAGCTGTAAAATCATACTATAAAATTAAAGAAAAAACCAAAACAGACTAATCAATATTGATGCAACTATGAGCAAAGGGTTAAAGTATGCAACCCCAATATATAAAAGAAACAACAAACACCATGGACCAAGTAAAATTAAAATTAATTACAATAAAGTATAAATGGAATTTTTCCGTCAATCCTTAAAAGTAAATTGCTTCAAGTTCATTCAAAAAGAAATTTAGCATAGTTCTCAAACAATTTGGATCCAGATAAATCATTAAATGATAAACACACACAAACCTCTTCTTCAAGATTTGAAGAATTCTGAACTTGATGGGTATCTGGGCAAATTCTTCATTTGCAGCAAACTTTCCAAGCAACAAGAATGATGATTTTTTTACCTAATTATTTGCTCTCGTATCGTCAAACCAATACCACCGCAGATTGAGATCTCCACTTCATCACCGTCTATTACATGGCCTACAGACCCATCATTGTGGTAGCACGTGCTTCGTTCAAAGGTAGAGAGATTTGAGGGTCGCAAATTTACAATTTCATCTCCAAATTGAGAGATCGAGAAGGTTATGGAGTCTGCAATTTCATCACATATTTGGTAAAAGGGGTAGATGAGCGTGAGAGAGACAAAAAAAGGGGTAAAAATTGAAAAATGTTGAAGGAAAAACACAATTACTGTGTCTTCGTCAATAAGTAACTGATGAAGGACAATTTAGGTCTTTGTTATCTTTATGTATTATGGAAACATGTAATTGATACCCTATATAAAGGGAGTCTTTGATGAATAAGATAGTGGTGTTGATCCGGTTACGGTTAACTGGTTAACCGCCGGTTAATAACCGGTTGACCGGTTATGGTTAACCGTTGACCGACGGTCACGGTTATAACCATAACCATCAACCGGTGGCCAGCGGTTAGGTTACAGTTAACCTGACCAGCTAACCGTAACCACCGGTTAACCAAAAAATTAAAAAAAAAACCAGTAACCAGTCGATCGACAGGTCAGCAGTCGATCGACTGGTCACTGGATTAGCCGTTGAAAATCAACGGCTGAGATCAACTAGCCGTTGATGATCGACGACCAAAATTTGAATGGGAAAGCTAGCCATTGCCGATTAACCGCGGTTAACCGGTCTAACTGCCGGTCTAATCGAACCGATTAAACGGCTAGTTTTTCATTTTTTGTTTTACACATTTTGACACCTATAAATACCCCACTCCCCAACACCAAATCTCTCACCAACTCATCTCTACTTATTCTTCTTCTTCTTCTCTTGTATTTTCAAGTTTCAAGTCAAGTTGCTAATTTGTTCCAAACGTAATATCAATAATTTAATTAATATTCTTAATTCTCTTTTATAATATCACTATGGAAAACTCTTCCCGTAATGTCAATACCAACACTCCAACCTCTTCTCGTCGAGGTCAAGGATCTCGACAACAATCTTCGGCCGTTTTCGGATATCATGTTTCCGATGAGATGACGGCGGAAGAAGTTGAGAACCTATATAACCAARTCAACTTCGACTCGCAAAATCAAACCAACTTTGAAGAGGAATTACCGAGCTCCGATGAAGAAGAAGCGCCGGCCGCCGTCAATTTGGATGAAGATGAGGAGGGAGCGGATGATATGCCACCGCCTCAATCGAAACCGAGGGAATTTGTCTTCCCCATCTTTCGGTTGAATTTCACAAAAAAGACGATCAACGACAAATTTCACAAAAAAGACGATCAACTTCGACTCGCAAAATCAAACCAATTTTGAAGAGGTATTACTGAGCTCCGATGAAGAAGAAGCGCCGGCCGCCGTCAATTTGGATGAAGATGAGGAGGGAGCGGATGATATGCCACCGCCTAAATTGAAACCGAGGGAATTTTTTTCCCCTATCTTTCGATTGCATTTCACAAAAAAGACGATCAACGGCAAGTCTCGAGCGCAATGCAATTATTGCAATTCCCATTACGCCTTCGGTTCTAAGAATAGTAGAGGCTACGGATCGCTCAAAAACCACATGGAGAAGAAGCATCCCGACAAGTATGGCGTGGAAATCTCTCAAACACAATTAAACTTCTCATCTTCATCTACCACCGGCGTCGGGACCGGCGGCCAAGGTACAAGTTCTTCTAGTTTATTTCAATATACCAAAAGTGGTCATAGAAAGTTTCTTGCAAGATTTGTTTCCGTTATGAGTCTTCCTTTTAATCATGAGCATAGTAATCATTATGAAAATTATATTAGGGGTGCATTTAATCCATGTATCACTAGGATTTCACGAAATAAATTGACTCGCGATATTGAAAAAATGGCCGGTGAGTATAAATTGAATTTGATTTCAATATTTGATAGTTTGCCTCATAGTGTCTCTATATGATCGGATATTTGGACGGATTCCTTCCATAATCATAATTATATGGGAATTACTTGCCATTGGATTGATAATTCTTGGACTTTGCAAAAACGTTTAATTGCATACAGAAAGTTTGATAGTCAACATACGACGGTGAATATTTCGCGCAAAATATCCACTATTTTGTCCGAGTATCATTTAACTAACAAAATTCTTTTAATTTAATTTTATAATGTCGCCGCTAATACGGCTAGTTTAGAATTGTTAAAAATTACTTGTCAACCCGCTATTGGCGGGAAATTTTTTCATGTTAGATGCATTTGTCATATTTTGAATTTATGTGTTCAATATGGTTTAACTCTTTTTAAATCTAAAATTTAACTGATTAGGAGTGCTATATATTATCTACGTGGCCACGATTCGCTTCAAAAAAAATGGCGAAGATTTTGCAAGGCCAATCAATTGCATCCAAAAAAAACTTTCAAATGATGTGCCAAATCGTTGGAACTCTACTTACAAATTGCTTAATGATACTTATGAATATAGAGATGCATTGTGTTCATTTTTTAATAATGAAGATCTCGATTTCGCTTTGTTTCCGCATATGTGGGATGATTGTTATAATATGATGTCCCTTTTAAAAACTTTTAATGATGCCACCGTGGCTTTATTCGGTGTTTATTATCCTAACTCCTCAATGTTTGTTGATCATTGTATTCAAATAGTGCTTTTTAGTACTTCTTTACTCCATAACTCTGAATTAAGTGAATGTATCGATAGAATGTTGAGTAAATGGGTCAAATATCTTCATTACATTCCCGAGGTTTTTTTGATTGCAAAAATTTTAGACCCGGATTATCAGATGGAGGGTTTACAAAATTTACTTAAAGTTTATTACGATGCATTAGGACCTTTTTTAGAAGCTTCAAATCTTCCAATTCCTAGCCCTCTTAGTGTTACTCACCAAGCAAACCTATCTTTAGTTCAACTTTTTAAAGATTACAATGAATCTTCAAGTGATGATGTTAACCCTTCCCCTTCCCCTTCCTCCGCCACTTCTAATACAAGACCCAATGACCCTCGAGGAGCTCTAGCCCCATATACGAGGTTGATTGAAGATACTAAACGAAAACAGCAAAGGGCTAGTGCTAGTTGGTCAATGGAATTAGACAGTTATTTAGGGGCTTTTGAACCGACTTCGGTTCCAAAAAATCCCGATGGTATTACTAACGATCTTGTGCAGTTTTGGTCGAAAGTGGCCAATATTTTTCCCACACTCTCTAGGATTTCCAAGGAGGTTCTTGTCGTTCCTGTTTCAACAGTTTCTGTTGAACAGGCCTTCAGCACGGGAGGCTATATGTTGGATGAGCGACGGTCTACCTTAACATCCAAAAATCTTGAAAATCAAATGTTGATGAACGATTGGGTGAAAGCCGAATCCAGAGAACAAGAAATGTAATTGGATGAAGGTGAATATAGCGACTATTACGATACCACTTCGGGAAGCAACGACAACGACGAAGAGGTAAGTAGGTAAGTGAGGTAAGTAAAAGAACTACGTGGACTTTGATTCCTTTTCGAGGATACGTAGGCAACTTAATTCTAATATTAAAAGTTAAAATTTAATTTTAAGTTCTAATATTAGAATTAAATTCAAGTCCTTTTTTTAACTTATTTTTTTCAAACAAAAAAAATCGAACTACGTGAACTTTGATTCCTTTACAAGGATACGTATGCAAGTTAATTCTAATATTAAAATTTAAAATTTTAATTTTTAATATTAGAATTAAAATCAAGTCCTTAATTTTTTTAAACTTATTTTTCTCCAAAAAAAAAATCGATTATTGTTCTGTCGATCGACTGACTATCGATCGACAGGGTTTCAGTCGATCGACAGAATTTCATTCGATCGATGGCATGATCGACTGCCTTCAAAAAACTAAAACTCACTATCCTTCAGTCGATCCAGCAGTCGATCGACTGCTTTTAAAAAAAAATACTCCATCCGTCCCACTAGTCTAGTATTCCATTTTCGTCCGTCCCACAAAGATAGTCCAGTTACTATATTTAACATATCATTAAATTTTCATTTCCACACATACCCTTAATTAATATTCTTGAAATACTAGTATTCTATACTTACTATATTTAACATATCATTAAATTTTCATTTCCACACATACCCTTAATTAATATTCTTGAAATACTAGTATTCTACATGGTAAATTGAAAATTGATGATTATAATGTAAAATCTTACTATTCCAATAACAAAAATACTAATTCCAATACTGATTTCTATAAGTATTAATTGACATTAATAAAGTCAAGAAGGGTATAATTGGAAAACACTAACTAAATTAATGACTTAACTATATAAACTACTCATTTCTTAATCTGTGTGAAATCAACCGCAGGAGTATCATTTTGGTACGGAGGGAGTAATAAAATATTGGCAGTTAACCACCGGTTAGGTTAATCGGTTTAACCGTAACCTTAACCAGTTCTCATCCGTTTAGGTTACGGTTAACCAAAACCGGTTAAATCAACCGCCGGTTATTAACCGGCCTATTAATAACCGGTTCTACACGTCTAGAATAAGAGAACCCTAATTTCTACCATCTTCCTTCATCTCTCTTTTATATCTTCTCTTTATACTTTTCCTTTTACACGTTATCAGCACGAAACTCTAACTTATTGAGAGTGATCGAGAATAAGCCTCCATACCCTATACACAATTTTCGTGGGTCAAGTTTCTAACTGCGTTATATGTTTAAAAAATCGGTTCATCGAGTTTCAACCGTTGGATCGAGCTCATATTTTTACAGAACCTTCAAGACCCTTTGAATTACATTTTGAACGGTGAAGATTGGACTCGGATATACGAGGAAATATATATATAACTTCGAACATAGCAGATTTTATTTTTAAAAATTTCTGTGCAGCATTTAACAAAATACGATTGCGCAAAATAGAAACTCTGGATCAAGCCAAATTTTGGATATGCTATTACAAACATATACAGGTTCAATATGAATGGTGGAGATTCTGAATATGAAGTTTGAAGAATCCGATAATGAATTTTGAACAGAGCTGATCCTGTTTCTCGGAACTATCTGCTCAGCTTATTTTAAAAATTCAATTACGCACAATATAACAATTGGATGAAGCTGAATATTGGATATATTATTCAAAACACATAGAGGTTGAATCTGTACGGTGGAGATCGTATTTGAAGCTTTTTATAATCCGAAACCTAAAAACAAAATTAGGAAAGAATCATGACTTTCCTCCAAGGTAACTCAAATTACCCTATTATTTATTAAATGCAACTACTAAATATTTGGCAATATGTTTATATGGCATGATATTTATTATTGTGCATGTATATGTATATATGTTACCTATAATTATATGCATGTGATATTATGTGCAATATTGACAAACATGAAATTTTGCAATACTTTAATGATATTCATAGAGTACATAATATATTATTACTTATACTTTTAGATGATTTCTAAGAAATCGTAAATAAAGTTATTTACACGATTAGATGAGATATTGATCTTGATTTTTCCAATATATTTAGTTAATCATGAATTTCGATGAATTGATAGATTTCATGTATGTTGATCATGAATTTCGATGAATTGATAGATTCATGTATGTTGGTGATTCTCTTCAAGTTTATTTTATAAGCTACTTTCAATGTATGTATCATTGATTGTATATTTGAATATTTTCATGATAATGAAAGTTCATGAACGATAAAGAATTGTGTAAATAAGTCTTTTGATAAAGTATATTCATATGATATCAAAGAAAGATTATGACATACTTCAAATTTATTATCTAAAGAAATTGATTAAACTAACTCAATCTAAATACAATTTAATATACTCAAAAGAAATTGAGTACTACCATTATTCATTTGATATGGAAACTAAAATAACTACAATTTCACAATTAATATCACCCATCAACCCGTAATTGACAAAGAATCGTCAAACTTAGTCAAAGTCAATTCTCTTTTGAACTTGAGAATTCATATTGACCCCAAATCTCATATTGAAAGTATATGTAGTTTCAAAATCTCAATAAATTCCGAATGTACTCTAAATGAATAGTTTGAGAATTTTATGAAACATTACTTTCAAGCCTAAGGATTTAGTGAAAAGAAATTGGTTTTCATGATAAAAAGGGTCAATGACTTTGATATGTTGCGACTAAAAACATGTCTTACCATATGTGAAAAAGAAAGTCACTTTAAATGACAATAATAGATTGAGAGATACGATCTCACTCTATTCTTTTCCACTTGAGCAAACATACTGATGCACTTGTATAATATTAATTATGATAGTGAGTCGTTAAGAGACATGACATTAATATTCATAATACCAATGTTAGACCTCTGGATGAAGAAGTTTCTTGAGGCTGACCATGATCGATTTGAATAGTGAAAATAACCTCAATGTAAAGGAGAAGAGATATGTTGATCCCTACCTATGTGGGAAGAATGAACCACAAGGTGAGACAAGTAAAGAGTTCGTGATATTTATTGGATATCCCTACCTATGTGGGAAGAATGAACCACAAGGTAAGATATGTAAGAGTTCGTGATATTTATTGTTCATGATAAAAGTCATGTAGGTTCCCCCAATAACCTTTCTTAGTCAATAGATATCCTCTATTTTGATTGATGAAAGTATAATCAATCATTCACATTAGACGTATTTGGTCTTAAAATTTATTTTGAGTTAGATTTATGTGATGTGGCCTGATTTAATTATTTTTGGCTTATTGGTAAATTTTTCATTTTATTCTAAAGCATTGAATGTAATTGAGTTTATTTACCACACATTCACATACAAGGTTCATGAGTAAATTATTAGATATAATGTAACATATCTAGCAAATAATGTAAAATATTAGAATGAAAAGCATTTCGTTCAAATATCTCTGAAGAATGAAAGAATTTGTCGAGGAATAGACAATTATTCACTGAATTGATATTTATATGTGACAAAGTCTTGATGCCTAGTGGCACATTGATTAAAGTCATAAAAACTCAGTATGAACCAAGAGCGAAACGAACCTTGCTAAGTTTGATGATATTCATGTAGATGATTATCAATAAGAAATATATTATGAGAATGGAACTATACCTTTAATTTACGTGGAAGAAAGCACATTTTAGAGTCAATCTAGTAAAAAAAAATTTACTACTTTTTGATTATTAAAGATATGACCAACGAAAAACTTTTGGACAGTGACTCATTCAAGTTTTGATACGATTGGCGTGAGTTCTTTGGTCGTCGTGATATGATGGTCCATATTATAAGAAATTAACATGAACATCTTTTATTTTGAGTGAAATGTAAAATGAGATAGAAGTTTGATGCACAATATAGTGTCGAACTAATGCTGTTCAATTATAGCTAGTGCGTTCTAAAGTACTAGGAGCACTACATACATTCATATCTCAAAGATACATCACTCATTTTTTCAAAACTTGTTCATTAGCAAAATTGTATGATTGAGACCTGCATTTGCTAAAGATACAAAGTATAATATTTTATTCTTATAATTGATAATTGGTGATACATGTGGACACAATCATTCAAAATGCGGATCATTCAAGTATTGTATTGTTTTGGTCGATGCTTCGGCACGTATTGTCCATAAAAATATTGCCTTTGCAAAATTTCTAGCACATCTGATATAATTGAGGACTCACCACCCTTATAAAGCACCCAATCTCATAATGCTAGAGAGTTTACATCAAAAGTACTTGATGTCTATTGCATTTTAAAAAAGATCGATGTACTGGATCTTGTACCCTAATGTGCATATATAATAAGGTCTCAAAGAAGACAACATTACAAAGAATATAGATGGTGACTAAGACAATATTTATAAGCACTCATTTGTCTTTGAACAGGGTTATGCAATATTGCACGCATCTCTTACTTATTCG
>BMAC01000662.1:566455-617501 GCA_014905375.1 Phtheirospermum japonicum
TTCCCAAAACCCCATCTTGCACAAAAAACCCCAACATCTCTGCATATAACTTTGCAGAAATTACAAACCGCCGGACAAAAAACTAGCTTGTAATCACCTTCATATTTTTCAATCTTGAACCCATCGTAGAAATGGCTTTAATTACTCCGAGAAAAAGTGGGTAGCCCATCCGTACAGTACTTGAGGGCCCAAAGCTAGTGTCTGAATTTGATTTTGGAAATATCTAATCCTGTTTGTTTGCTTTTATGATAAGTCCAGTCAAGCCCCAATTTAATCACAGCAATTATTTTTTCCATTGCCATCCAACTTTTTTCCATGTCTGACTGGATATGGGCAATTGAATCTCATTGTTCTCCAGGGTTCCCTTCGACTCCACTCGTCGCGATCATATATCGACCGCTCGATTCATCATGTTCCAGAACCCAAATCGTTTTTCACTTCCAACTGTTCCTGGACGACGTTGAACGGGCAGGTCCTGTTGCCAGTGGCGGCTAGCGGTGGCCTCACCCTAGTCCAGCGGCCCAAACCGCCACGACCCGAACCCCAGCGGCCCAACTGTCAGCCCCAACTACCAAAAATCTTAGGCTCCGTTGTACCCTTTCTTCGCGAGGATTTCCGGTGCCACGTAGGCAGGTGTGCCGCACAGCGTGTGGAGCAAACCGTCGGGTCGGATCTGACCCGTCGCCACGCTTAGCCCGGCGGAGATCAATTGATGGCCTTGACCGCCACGCTCTGGCCGGTGCGGATGTCGCGGCCGTGGTACACCTTCGCGAAGGCTCCGCAGCCGAGCGAAGGCATCGCAGCCGATTGCGGCGGGTTGTGGGTGACGTAACGGAAATTGGACATGGTGGTGGATGCACCGGATAGGATGAGCGGGCGAGGGAGATGAGAAAGGTGGCCGCAATCGGAGGAATCGAGGAGTGTGCGGGGGAGGGGGTGGACTGCGCCGCGGCCGAGTCTGTAGTTTTCTAGGGTTGGTGATTTAGGAAGATACGAGGGACGAGTTTGATGGCATGAATGGTTTGACATTTAATATGATTGAGAGGATTTGCAAAATTACCCAAAAGCCCTTTTCCTTCCATATATATAATTAATGAATTTAAAAAATAGAAAAAATTTGGTCCACACATATTATTAGATCTACGGCCTAGATTGGTCCCTAGGTTCGCATATATTGACGTGGGTTCTATTTGAACCTAATCCTATATATATATATATATATATATATATATATATATATATATATATAAATGAAAACCAATCGAAAAAAGCAGTGATAGTGTAGTAAAAAAGCGCTGTAATAATATTAGAAAAAGCACTCCAAGTATTTGCACGGTGTAATTATATGCAATTTTAGAAAAAGCAGTTTTAGTGTAGTAAAAAAGCGCTGCCGTAATATGAAAAAAGCATTGCTACTTACATTGTAAAAGCACTAATTATATGTGAAAAAAACATTGCTACTTAATTATACATAAATTTTATTTAAAATTGTTTGTTGAATATTTGAGTTTTTTTGAAATTTTTGAATTTTTCCGTAATTGTATACGAATTTTGTGATGCTTTTTGTATAAAGCCGCAGTGCTTTTTTTTTTTATTTATCCGTAGTGCTTTCTAAAGAGCAATTCAGCACTCTTTATGAATGTTGTTATATGTCGAAAATACCCTTTTTATTAATTTAATGCAATATTTACCATAAATACACTGCTGACGTGTCATATTCTCAACCATCTAGATTATTCAATCCAATGGTCAAGATGAGTCCCTAGGTTCACATATAATGACATGGTTCCATTTGAACCCACCCCTATATATATATATATATATATATATATAGGGTTGGGTTCAAATGGAACCATGTCAATATATGCGAACCTAGGGACTCATCTTGACCATTAGATTAGATAATCTTGATGGTTGAGATTATGACATGTCAGCATGGTAATAATTTAAAAAAATCCATTAAATGATTAAAAAGGGTATTTTGGACATATAACGACGTTTATAAAGAGCACTAAATTGCTTTTTAAAAAGCATAACGGATATATAACTGCAAATTCAAAAATTTATAATAAAACTCAAATCTTCAACGAACCATAACTTTTTTAATTTTTATTTATTTTTAATGAAATATATATCAAATTAATCACATTCTCAAGATCTAAGATTTAAGATACATATTGCATATTTAAAAATGTAAAAATAAATAAATACAGTTAAATTTAAAAATCTGAATATTAAAAGCATTGTATATGACTATTTAAAGCACTACACAAGTCTTCAGCAATGCTTTTTTTGTATGTTGGCATTGCTAATTTTTTTGAGTGCTTTCTTAATATTGTTGCAACGCTTTTTTTACTACACTATACTGCTTTTTTTGTATGTTGGCAGTGCTAATTTTTTGGAGTGCTATCTTAATATTGTTACAGTGCTTCTTTTACTAACCTCGTTGAGCCAAGCACTATAGGCCCAACTGGGCCTTATTATCCATATTAACTAACAACATTGCTGTTTGTAACAAAATAAGGGCGGCCCTCTAATTCACTTCAGCATGTTCATTACAACCCAAGAGGTCTCAACACAAGTTCATGGGCCCATATACCATTAAAAGTCCTGTAATTAAATTACAACCCAAGAGGTCTCAACACAAGTTCATGGGCCCAAACCAAGCCCGTTAAAAAATAAATATTGGCCCAATACAAAACCTTAGGCTTTGTCTTCTTCTCCAGAGGATTCAGCCGCCAACAGCAAAAAGCTCACCATTCACCGTCGGTCACCATTCACCGTCGGTCACCATTCAATCGGCGATGGCGACGGCTGCGGCCCAATCGGCGATGGAGGATCCTGTCCAGATCGCCCGCTGCGTCTTTGGGTTGGGCCCCCGCACGCCCGGCTTGTTGCCCATGTCGGGGGGCAGCGAGCCCTACCCCCGTTCCGGCCTCCTCGGCTCCTCGACGGCTCAGCATCTCCGGCACGGCTGAGAGAAGTTTGCAGGGGAGGCACTCGGCCGTAACCTGTGTCGCCGATTCATCCAGATCGGCCAGGGGAGAGGGGAGCGGTGGGGATCGGGAGCAGCGGGAATCGCAGGGAGTCGGGGGTGGGGATGCTGAGGGTTGACAGGGTTGTTATTTATGTGTTTAATTTGATCGACGGGGATGCTTTGCGCAGGCGGCATGGAGGTTGGCCGAATTCTGGGTTGGATTTAGAGAAAGGATTTGGGAGCGCAGGCGGCGGGGAGGTTGGCCGAATTCTGGGTTGGATTTGGGGAAAGGATTTGGGGAAAGGGTTCAAGCTTTTGAGACGGAGGTTTGGTGAAGTTGATTTGGAATTTAATATGATTAAGAGCATTTGTAAAATTACCTAAAACTCCTTTTTCTTCCATATATAAAATTTAATGAATTTAAAAAATAGAAAAAATCTAGTCCACACAAGTTATTAGATCAAAGGCTTGGATTGGTCCCTAAGTTCGCATATATTGACGTGGGTTTCATTTGAACCTAATCCTATATATATATATATATATATAATTAGGTTAAAAACGAGATCTAATCTAAATTAACTAACTAACTATATAATTAGGAAAAAGAATCCTCCCATTAATTATTTGACTCTTTTAAAACAAAGAGTATGACTTGGTGCTTTTAATCACTCTTTATATATATTTATATTATATACAAATATATATTATAAATTATTTTTATTTCAAAGTCTTTAATTATTCTAGTATTATAGTGGACTTCTACAATTAGGTCTACTAGAAAATTACATGGATTTGGATATGAAATCCAATTATTTGATTAATTAATTCCATGAGTTAAAATTAATTAATCCAATTGACTAATTTAATATATTCCTTTAATTGAAATTTCTAATCAAATTAGATTTAATTACATAATCAATTTATATAATTAAATATTTAACTCAATAATTGAATTAAATTTAAAGTCTCATTTAATTAATCCAGATTAATTAATTAATCCAACTATTGGAGTTATCAATATTGAAATGTCAACAACCAAAGTTATGTGTGACCATTTTAGATTCACAATTAACACTAGCAATAGGCTTACAACTTTTGTAAGTTTATAAATAATAATTTATAGTATTAATTAATTTAATTAATTAATTCTCTCAAAATTAACTCTTTAATCTCAAGAACCTACAAATCATGGCAACATCTAACAATTAGCATGATTACCTAGTGTTAAGTGAAATAGCTAGCAAACATATTCAATTGCAAGTTCATACATGTACGATTCTTTCGACAACTAGTTTCCCGATTAAATATTGGGCATGGGTTTATAAGTCAAAACTCAATTAATTTAATAACTATGATTTCATTCAAGTTTAAATAATTTTTCATGAATCAATATTCATCGTGTACTGGCCAAGGTTTTTGAATCACGAACTATGAAAACTCACAGGATACTTCCTTGTCCGTAGACAACTGTCTAATTCTATGTTGGATATAGACAAACCTTCATGCACATCTACCCAAAATACTCCTTTACAATTGTCAAGCAATCAAAAAATACGTGTCTCAAGTCAAAGGATTAATCATGTACTATTGCAATATGAAAATCTTTATTCGACAAACAAATCTTACAGCTAAGGATTTCTATCGAGTCATATTTAATGAACTTGTTCTCCAACAAGCACCCACATATATGCACTCGCGTCATATATGAACTTGTTCTATTTAATGGAATGCAACATTCTCATCTTATAAGCATGCATCATATGCGCAAGTCTTACCGGGTTATTAAATGTCCCATCTCAAAAAGTTCATTGACTTGGAATACGTTTAAAACAAAAACCTTAGGGACATGTTATATGATTGACATCGAATGCGCAATCATATCACATAACTTATATTGGTATAAAGACTTTATCATATGTACAATTATAATAAAAGCAAAAATATATAATTAAGAAAAATACCTTTATTAATATAATTCTCAATAAAATTATTATACAACTAGAATGAAGTCCAATTTAATTTCTTTAACAATAATTTCCTGTGTGTATGCTTGTGGGAGTGCACATCTTCAATTTTGTGTGAAGATGAAAATATCTTGTTTTGTTTTTCAGAGAAAAAGTATTATTCCATACAAGTTATGAATTGTGTAACGGTTTTTAAGCCCTACCACATAAATTCTTCTTATGTCTACCGAGAGTTTACTACTTTTTGTTGTTACAGGCCTTTAATTTGGTCTAAGAAGAATTATTTTTAATTCTGCCAAGAAAGTATAGCTTATTTTGTTAATGTGGACCTATACCTTTAGTGTGTGTGTAAGATAGCAATAATATTCCTTCAGTCCAAAATGATAGTCCTGCGGTTGATTTCACACAAATTAAGAAATTAGTAGTTTATATAGTTATGTCGTTAATTTAGTTGGTGTTTTCCAATTATACCCTTCTTAAATTATTAATGTCAATTAATGCTTATAGAAACCAGTGTTGGAATTAGTATATTTGTTATTGGAATAGTAAGATTTTACATTGTAATCATCAATTTTCAATTTACCACGTAAAAAACTAGTATTTCAACAATATTAATTAAGGGTATGTGTGGAAATGAAAATTTAATGATATGTTAAATATAGTAACTGGACTATCTTTTTGAAATGGACGAAAATAAAATATTGAACTATATTTAGGGATCGAGGGAGTAACAGATTGGAGCTGGGATGAGTTTTCGTCGACTGTGGAAAATGCCCAAGCAAATTCTTAACATGGATGTGTGTAAGCTGGCCCCCATTAATTCTGCCTTATCCGATGTTGAAATTCTGGCTCTTTTTTATTGAGAAAATGTTTATTTTTGAGTTGTTATGCAATTGAAATTTGGTTTTGTTTTGGCAACCCGATACAAGCGATATTGCTTGTGAATGATTTGTTATGGGATTTTGGCATCACACCATGCAGGTCCACCTGTTAGCTTTGCGCATGCATTAGTACTCTTGATGCTATCGAGACATCTTACGCCTCGTTTGGGAGCTGAGATTAGTTAAGATTAGAGAAGATAAGGGCACCTAATCTGAAGCAATCTACCGTTTTCCATTAGTGATAGGAATCGTCCTCAATCGTTGGGCCCGCGACTCAAATCATTAATTGGCACGATTACCAATCGCACCTCCCCCCTCCGATTAACAATCGGCTCAATTAAAGAATTGTAATTTATCATTTATGTCCCTGCAAATGTTTGAGACATTACTGCTTGCCCAAATCAGATTCCCCCATTGAAGCCTGCCAAACCCCTCCTCTCATTACTGCTTGTCCAAATCAGATTCYCCCGCTGTTCTTTTTTTTTTCCCTTTTATGTGTTTGTTTTGTAAAATAATTTTTCATTTTCTTGTTTTAGTTTGAATCTTTTTCGTTTCTAATCCTTCAAGCAGGTCGTTGATATTTCTATTGAATCTGGGTATTCCAGTACTGTGATTGGAAATTGCAGAGAAATAAAGGTGGGATATGAAAGAGAACCTCATTCCAGTAATGAATTATGAAGCTTTATATCTTTTTAATTTTTTTTTCTTTTATTTGAGTTTGGTAAATTTTGGCACTTTATCTTCACATGTGGGATTATTTTTCTAATAATCAGATCTAGTTCTTCCTTTGTTAGTTGATTATTTTTAATTTTTTAAAGGAAATACATTTCATCTATATAAAATTGTTGAAATATATATACCCCTTTCTTCTTCTTTTTATTGAAATATTTGTGACTGTGAGAGTGTTGTTTTATGTGAATTCTGTGATTTTGCATTGACATGTATGGATTGCCAAAAAAAAAAAACTTTCGAATAGGTATAAGTGTCATTAGACATTAATATCTTGCTTAATCAGTTTTGGCAAACTAAATGTACAATATTAATTGCAAGCGATTGGTAAATGAATCATAAATTACAAACACGAGTTAAGATTATCAATGTCAGTGCCTGTTAGTCTCATACTTAATTGGAGGCTTTTCGCTTTCCTCCGAGCAATTTTTGTCCTTTATGATGAATCATTCATCCCTCACAGATATATGCATGGGGTGTCGTTTGTTGAAAAGAAATTGTTAATGCTTGTGATATAATTTACTGACATTGATAATATATTAACAGATTAGTAATCATATTATATAGTTTGATAATCTTATTACTATAATATTATCAGGATCAATAAATATATTACCATTGGTACTAATTTTATTAATCTTATTGTTGGTAATTATAGTATAGGGAATTTTTACGGTACAGTTACTGAGAGAGTATATCATGAACCCAGGTGCACCCTGTAATTTAATTTATCATCGCATATAATTGGTACATATCATCACATATAACTTATACATATCATCACAAGTAATTGAAATTCTAAATCTAAAATTTAAAATCCTAACATATAACTGGTACATATCATCACAAGTAATTGAAATTCTAAATCTAAAATTTAAAATCCTAAAATTAAAAAAAAACGTAAAACAAGAAATTAAACCCTTAAAATGGAAAATAAATCCCTAAAATAAAAAACATAATCCATGAAATTGAATATTAAACTCTAAATTCTAAATTTCTATCATATATCATTACATATAACTGATACATATCAACACATATAACTAGCAGAATGATAGATTTTTGCCGAAACCCTAAAATGGAAAATTAAATTAAAAAAAATAAAAAATTAAACCTTAAAAATGAAATTAAACCCTAAAAATGGAAAAGTAAACCCTAAAATGGAAAAGTAAACCCTAAACTCTAAATTTTTGACACATATCATCACATATAACTACCATATATTATCACGCATAATTGTCATATATCATCATGTATAACTATTATATAT
The DNA here is from genome assembly GCA_014905375.1 of Phtheirospermum japonicum. Lineage (NCBI taxonomy): Eukaryota > Viridiplantae > Streptophyta > Magnoliopsida > Lamiales > Orobanchaceae > Phtheirospermum > Phtheirospermum japonicum. The sequence continues at coordinate 574,277 of BMAC01000662.1, forward strand.
CATCACGTAAAATAGGGTGCACCTAATAAATTGTCACAGTTACTGGTACCATTTTTTTACTTTTTTAATCAATAGATTTATTTAAAAAGACTCATAATTCTTAAAGATGGTGATGTGTCAATTTTTGATTGAATCACAATACATGGGTATGGTAAAGTGAATGTAATGTAGTGTTTTCCTATATTATAACTACCAGTAACCATATTATCAATACCATTAATTTTATTACCATGGTTATGGAACCGAATAGTAATCATATTATCAGTTTCCGTAATCTTATTACCAGTATTAGTAATCATATTATCAAAGGAGGATATTGCATGTGGTAGTAATCATATTATCAGTACCAATAATCTTGTTATCAATGCTTTTAATTATATTATCAAAGGAGGACGATGCATTTCTTTACAATAATAAAATTATTTTCTTCTGTTGTGTTTAGGTTTTCGGGCCAAAAAGTTTGTGCCCGACTATACAGATCTGCTCTTGATGGAGCTCTCCAGCCAATGAATAAGCGAAGTCACACGGTGGTAGCTTGTTTTGAGATTTTCTTATTCGAGCTAGATGACGCGACTCGAGGTTTTCTTGCGATAAGTTGGGCTGGCCGCGTTTTGCTTCTAGGCTCGACAAGTCCATCGGAATTTCCATCGATTGTTAGTTGATGAACAATAATATTTATTTACGTGTTAATTATTTTATTTTAATTTTTTGTTGATTATAATTTGAAAGTGATTATTGTAGTTTAAGATTCTGGAAAAATAAATTGCTTTTATTTGATAACCACTGAAATCAGCTTTAATGTCTTTGTCATAAGGATTACTGGTTATGATAATTTTAAATTACTACTTATGGTAATCTTATTGCAATTAATAATATTAACGGTTTTGGTAATTTTTAGATTATTGGTTGTGATAATTTCTAATTTTTTGTGCAAAAAACTATAAAATTCGAGACTTTAACTGACGATTCAATGGGGTATATGGAATTAACTTGAAATTCTGTAGGTAGACTGAAAATGACAACAGGAATCATTGGTAAGGTTTCCAGGTTAAATAGATGTTAGAGTAGGCCAGAATCGACACTAGAAGTTTCTGATTTTTTGTGTGATAAAACTGTAAAAATTAAAACTTTGACTGGTGATTCAATGGGGCAAACGGATTTCAATTGACTTCAGATTTTGCATGTAGCGAAATAATAATATAAATCAATGGTAATGATATCAGGTTAAACGGACGTCGTATCTAGCGGAATTGACGCTGGAAGTTTCTGATTTTTTGTGTGAAAAAATTATAAAAATTGAAATTTTGACCGACGATTCAATGAGTCAAACGAACTCCGATTGACTTGAGATTTTCAGGTCAACTCGATATGATAACAGAAATCAATTGTAAAAATTTCATATTAAACAGACATCGTAGCTAGCCGGAATCGACGCCGAAAATTTGTTGGGAGAGGGAAGAAGGTAGATTAGGTATATGAAGAATAATTTTGACATATTGATCCAGATTGTGGTTAGTGGACGAACAAAAAAAATGATGAGAGATTTAGTGAACAAAATATCTTATATTTCTTTTCATTGTCGATCCCTATTTATTATTCCCATTTTTAAAGTCCTATCAAAATGACATTTATATTTTTAAAATCTGAGAAATTTATTTACATATATGATACTTTTTTTAATTTCACATTCAAATGCCATACTCATATTATTCAATTAATTAAGAATATGGGGGGAACCACGAGGGTCGGGTGTCGATCGATAACTACGCATTTTTTACTTTTTTTGGATTTTTTTAAAATTGAAAAAACCGAGGGATTGGTTTTCCCTCGGTTTCAAACCGAGGGACTCGACTTTCACGATTTTTTTCAGATTTTTTTTATATTAGTTACGTAACACATTTTATTATTATCTATTAAAGTACTAATTTAACACACGTGTATTGCACGAGATTTATCATAAGATAAATTTATAAAAAAGAAAATACTTATGATAATTGTATAATTTTAAATATAAAATAAAAAATTCAAAGTACGCATATGCTCAACTTGTGTCTTGTACATGTCTAATCGTTATTTACTATAACACAATCGAATCAAACGAGTTAATTGTATCATTTCAAGTTAGCTTTAACTTAGGGGGGTGTATTCATTTAGAACTTTTAAAGATATTTTAAGATTTTTAAAATTCTGGTGTATTTAATTAAGACATTTTAAAACTTATAAAAGTCTTGAGGTATTTAATTGAGATTTCTAATGAATTATTAAATGTCCATAAAAGTCTCAAGGTATTCATTTGAGATATTTTGAAATCTTAAACTGTTATTAGGTATTTAAAAAGTCAAATACTCTTTGTATTTGTAATTTGACTGGATTTTCCTAGACTTCTAAGTTAATTATATACACCAAATCTCATCTTTAAACATGAGATTTCACAAAACTTTTATAAACTCCTAACAAATATATAAAATCAATAAAAATAAAAGAAATTCCATACAAATCTTATAGTGAAACAAATCTTAAAATGTCTTTATAAGTTCCGGATGAATACACATTATTCATGTTCGACCGATTCTGACTCAAATCCACCAAGTTAACACAATCAATTTATGCTAAGATCAATGTTATGTTTTCATATTGTATCAAGGCAAAAACTTAAATGTGACGGCCACATGGATTTTCTACCGTATGACGGAGTCAAAACCCTCCCAAAACCCAAATCCAACCCACCAAACTGGATCCCGTATAAAAGAAACTCACATCCTCTTTCCCGACCCTTTCTGTGCCCCATCAAAACTCCCTCCTCGCCGCTGGAAATCCTGGCCATAGAACGGAAAATCCCGGCCAAACGTCGCTCAAAGCTACGTAAAGCCCCAACCTTTCTCCTCTTCATCTGTTTTCCTTCTTCAATTTCTCGTTTGATTTTCTAAAAAAAAAATAGGGTTCACGTTCGATTTCCAGAAAAACATTGTCGCCGGATTCGCCTCGCCGGAGAATATCAGTGTATTTCGAAAAAAATCCTCGACGTTGCGCCGCGATTCGACTCGTCTCGCCGGAGAACTGTAGGATCCCATTTTTCGAGGATTTTCGAGAGCAGATCGTTCATCGCAGCGGCGTCCACGGCGCAGACGAATATCGTCTCCCGGCGGTTGATCTCCAGCGCCAGCTGTGTCTTTGTTTAAGTAGTCGTTGAAGATGGAGAAGTCGGGGCCCTCGCGGATGTGGGTGATGTTGTGGGCGCCGGCGTGTGTGGGGGTGGGGAGGAGGAAAAGGGAAAGAGTTAGGACCGCCGCGGCGGCGGCGGCTTGGCGGAGCTGCATTTTTTGATAACCGTGACGGGGTTTTGGGTTGTTGGACTATAGATGGAGAGTGAAGACAAAAAGAAAAATGAAGGGGGAGTGAGGGTTTATAGAAACATATGAATTGGAATTTGGATTAAGTTAATAAATTACAGCTACTGATGTGAAGGGGTGGGATTATTAGTCATGATGGGCTGTTTTTGCATGTTGCATCAATTACAATTCCCACGCTCTAATGTTTAATCTGGCAAAATGATGATGATGGGCTAATTTATTGAGTTACTATTTCAAGTTATTTTATTACTAGGTGGAAATTTGACGTGTAATTATTACTTGACTTTCTGGGTTGGTTTAGCTAGAGACAGTATAGTACTCCTTGTTTATGCTTGTTTTGCTGGTGCTGTTGAAAATCAGTTAAGTTATTAGATTTATACTTTATTTTAGTCAAGTTATAATACTGTCACTTCTTAAAATATTATTGTCACTTTATAAATAAAAAGTGTCACTTTTTAATAGTTGATAGTAATCGTTATTTTCTTTTATTTTTTTTTCTTTAAAAAAATGTCACATTTGCACCAAATTATATCACTTTTGTCCAAAAAACTGTCACTTTTAATTTTTTGCAGAGAAATAGTTGCTACACAAATTATAGTAGTCAGGTTATAATACTGTCACTTCTTAAGATATTACTGTTTTTTTATAAATAAAAAGTGTCACTTTCTAATAGTTGATAGTAATCGTTAATTTCTTTTTCCTGTAAAATACTGTCACATTTGCACCAAAATATGTCACTTTTGTCCAAAAAAGTGTCACTTTTGATTTTTTGCAGAAGTGACAATTTTAGTTCACAAGTGACACGTTTTGAGCAATCACTTTTACATGAATGTCAATGTGTACAAAATATTACGAGATCATCTAAGATTATTTAAGTAGMTCATCCACAATCCATCGAGTCCCAAACAATAAAACAAACAAWGCTCTTCAATCCTATATATTYYTCTCCAAAWACTCACTTACATCGGTCTCCAACCCCAGTTTATCCAATATTATTCGGTGATGTTTTGAGATCTTTACATAGATTTATTATTAAACACCCTACTGTTTATACAAACAAGACAAATTAGCAGATGTAAAAATGGCCTTGTWTGAATTTCTAGCTCTGTGCTATCTCAATYGGAGTTGCCAAACAGTAAGGCTCAAAAACAAAATCCTCATCTGGCAAAGTCTATTATAATATAAMATTTGGGAAAAAACAAAAAATGTAGAAAGAGAAKAATCAAATGAGGGCCCTGATGCCTTGTTGYTGCATCTCTCTAAGCTTCCATATAGAGTAAGGTGCACCTTCTCCAAGTTCTTCTGGATTTAACTGCTGCATGGCCCAAGCATAATATACAGTGTTGATTGTATCCTGAGTTGGACACACACCAAATTGAACAATGTAAAAATTTGTAGAAAATTTTCCACATTCTTCACAAGTACCACATTTTACATCAACGCATAATYTCTGAATGAAAATCTCTAATTCAGCTCGAGCAACTGGATTCTAAGAAAAWTTTGAAAAAAAGACTCTTAAAAYCAAAGATGGAGATTCGGACGGGTTAATCATTTTGCAAGCAACGAYGATTTGAAATTAMAAGAATTTAATATTTTGGTCTGATGGAGTGTGTAACAATGGCAACAACATTGCATTGAATTCAAACTATTCGAGAGTTTACAATTCGTGCCCACAAAATTATGAAATTTCAAAATTAGTACCAAAAAAATGCTAAAACTTGMAAATTCATTATCACTTTCAAGAACCGCTATTGACACTCCCAATTTCATCCTGTTGCCCCAAAATGCATTTAAATGTTAGAGAACAAAATTCGAACCCTAATTCAATATGGGCAAAACAACAATCTTTTATAGCCTAATAGTCAAGGATTACCGATTCTTACTGTGCGACTGTAGGTAATATCTTGAACATCCGTCAACTTCAAGGATATGGTGTTGCTGCCGCCGCCCCCTTTTTGCGATGACAGGTGAAAACGTTATTGCACTCCATATGGGGAAGGAAATGGGTTGGCAATCGAAGGTGAAGGAGAGGTGGTCGACTGCATCGTTCCAAGTGACGATTTTCTATGCCCGACGTATTGATGGTAGTGCGGTGAAATTTTCGGCAAAGATTGATAGTTGAGAGTTTTTCTTGTATGTAGCCAGAGGAGAGAGAGTGAGAAAGGATGAGTTTTTTTTTTTCCAGAAATTAGAATTTATATTTTTTTATACGGGTCAGCTGATGGGTTGGGCCATGGATTCCGTCACATGAAAAACGATCCGTGTGGCCGTCACACAGGAGACCTACTCTTGTATCAAAAACCGTCATCCCTACACATAGTGAGCCAATAATATAATAATAATAATAATAAAGTAGCGGATGGCATATTTAATTAAGTTTTTTTTTTAAATGAAATTAAAAGGCAAGTAGGGTATGACATATTTATTCTTCTATATATTTTATGTAACAATTTTTTGATTTTTAAGTTTTCGACTTTACACAATTTTGATCTCACAAGTTATGTGCAACTTTAGTTTCAATAAGGAGAAGTTATTCAAGTACCCATTCAACTTCAAAATTACACAAATCAAAATTAACAAGATCGACGTCCTTACATAAGATACTTACACAACCAAATATATCACCCCTTTAAAATTACAAATTAAAATAGCATGAAAATCAAAATTAATGGAATCAAAACGGCTACATATGATACTTATATATCAACCACACCAACCATTTATACTTATGGAAACTTATACTGTGCCGCCATTTTTCACTTAATCAGAATCGTTGAATCGGAATTGGTTACAAATATTGGCAAATGAATTGATGTAAATGCAGGAGATATAGGGCATGGTGTCATAACGATACCGCAACATTTCCTATACTCATAGCAGTTGAATTGCAATCAATCCCAAAACCAATAACTTCCATACACATTCTACCATTGTATTTTCTATTATATAACAAGACAAGATTCTGGTACGGTTAGACTAGCATTATTCAGCAATCAGCACTCTACACAAGAACTTGTTAAACCAGCCATTGGTGATACGAACATCTAGGTTTTTCTGACAGACAAACTACAACTATAAGAATGTACAGTGGCAAACAGTTTTTTTTTTTTTTTCATGTACAGTATATCATCTTTTTCCTCTTACAGCCCCTCGGAAGTGAGGTTCGGTTCCGCTTGAAAGACAACGGAGCGTTGTCATCTGAGGATTCACTATAAATTTCATCATCGCCAACACCTGCGTAATCAAACCACAAAAATCAGATACCAAGAAAATATTGACACGAGTTTCATGTCTTGACTCTTGCAACTCACTAATCAAACCATATAATTTTATAATTACTCCCCTCGAGGATTAGCGAATTAAAAAAAAAAAAAATCCTATTTTACAAATTGCACCCTATCAAGAGGGAAATTTGTAACACTTACAAACCGCAACAGGTAAGGAAACTTTGTAACTTTAAAAGATAAATGGATGTTTTTAAGTTAAGCTAAGCTTCAGAGTAGTTTTTGAAATTATCCACAATTTTTTTTTCTTTTCTCACTGAATCCAATGCTAAACAAGGAATTTCATCGCAGCTATCATGGAGTATATACACGTGGAGATGCACATCAAAATATGGAGTATCACATCATTGTAAACACACACATATTTATAGAAGCAAGCAAAAGAACAAGACACACCTTCTGTGCCACTAGTTGCATTTTCAGGAGGTCTATTTTTGGACTCAGTTGGACCTTTAGAGTTGTTACCATGACGCTGAGTCGATATCGTGATCAATCCACTAACATCTTCCTCTGGCATGTCGCACCTTCCGTTAAATGGCTTCATGTAACAGAACCTAAAACCAAACTTGAAAATAAGATCAAACAAGAATTGAAAAGAAAATTTGTTGCCTAAACAACATATGCATTACCAAATGCAAAATGATGCCAACACTTTAATATATTCCAAGTTAAATTCCAAATGGAAAAAAGATGTATAACCATTCCATAGGCAACTTCTTGATGTCAAATTCACCAATCAACATCCTCCACTTTCTACATTTGTCACACTGCACCCACTCATGATCAGGTTTACATAGGGAATTGCCCTTCTTCTGTGCAAGATACAGAAATCCAAGTCAAGTGAGAGAATAATACCCTACCAAAATCCTGCTAGAGAAAGTAACCACTCGCAAGACAGATTGAAATAGCAAACGCAGATAGATTAAAAGGAGAAGAGTATTCTTAAATAATCACCAGATACAGTACAAATATTTCTTTATGGTCAATATCCATTAAATGCATATACTCAAAAGTCGATGTGTATACAGAAAATAAAACAATGCCAGATAAACTTGAAATCACATTTTTTATACACACTTTGCTTCCCTTTCACTAATTTGTCACACAAGTAATGGCATTTTTGTAACAGTCATATTTAGTTAATGGTGGACACACAAAATATGGGCTTTCAATCATCATTGAGAGGTATATAGGCCAATTGGGAATTCATTCTGAGTTCATTCTCATTAAACAAAGCCACAGGTAGGGGGTGGGGTGGGTGGGCAAGGTTACATAGCTGGTGATTCAAGACGTATCTCTCCCTGAACGCTGTCACTTTCTGTTAACAATGCAGTTACATTATTATACTTATGTGTCATCATTTCTGGTAATCCTGTTTTTTTCTTTCTAAATATCAAGGTCATTCAACTTATTAAGGTTACACTAGCAAAGCACCAAAGTAAATAATTTAAGTCCAAACAAATTCTTGATCAACAAAGAAATATAAATTTTCTAATTAAAAATTGCTATAGTTATAAAGCATATATCCAAAGCACTTTAGTCATGGTAAACAGACTTAAATCACTTTTCTGGACTAGCTACATCTATGCCAATATAGAAAATTAAGTGACTTGTGTTTATATCACCCATTGCATTATTAGACACAGATTACAAATTTGTGGCCATGTTCTATACAAGATACATTCTAGCTTTAATAGAGTGTTCAAGAACCTTTGCCAAGCACATGTTATCACCACGGTAACCTGTCCTTAGGATGATCAGGTAGTTAATTGTACGATTAACATTTTTTTTTTCAAACTTGAACTAATGCAATTTGTTGTAGAGCAAGTAGTGCCCAAATAGAACATGTAAATGTTTCAAACCCTTTGTATACCGAGATTACATTAAGATACTCAGATAAAACTCAACAACATGATATAGGTGACCTAGAGTGCCTATCCGTGTTTTGATTATTATATAGAGAAGTAAAATGGGTTACCACTTGAATCTTATCAACATTGCTATCCAGATATTCATCTACTTTTTCACCAAGCCACTTCTCCAGCTCAGCATAGGCTTCGCAGTCCTGAAAGCCTTGCTTGTTACTGTGCACCCAGACGTGACCATTGTTATCATCCTGTCATAGGAAAAGAAGATAACCAAAGTTACAAGATGAGTTAGATGATCATGTTTGTTTTTAAAAAGCTGCAGTACTATAATCTCTGCTTCACTGAGATGTTCAAAAAAATCATGCGATCATTTCAGAAAGTTTACCATCAAACAAGTAACATCAATTACGCCAATGATGCCACGCCCACAGTCTCCGTTATGTATCATGCTTCCAACTCTCTTATACGCCTATAATAAGAGCAATAAAGAGGAAGTAAACAGAGACAACAATTAGCAACTTTATCAAAGAAGCGCCTAAAGGCCGGACGAACACCCCAATGTATTAAACCCTGAATTTTTTCACTTATGAATAATTTTGAAATTGTTGGGGGTGATAATAGAGTGAAAGATATAAAGAGTTCATAGGGCATAAATTCTACAAGATACCCCTGAACTTAGTCCTCTACACCATATGGGAAACCAATTAAATGTTCTTTCAGTATGAGTTTATGCTTCAAAAATTCTATTTGGATGACAAGTAAATTATTCGATATGCTACCCAAGGAATCACATATGTTTTCGTTTGCAGGCTATCAAAGCCAACTTCTGCCAGACTGGATAAATTTCTGGAGAAGAGAATTTTGTCTTCCAAAGTCCCCACCCAATTTGACACTTTGCCTCCTAATCTTTTTTTTCCGGTATACTTTGCCTCCTGATCTGTGCGTTTTTTACGCTTTACCTCCATGAGCATTTTTTCGGCGGAAATTGTTGCCGGCAGAATTTTTGCACGATTTTGCCCTTCAATTGAGCAAAAAATTTCGCCAGAAACAATTTTCGCCGGAAAATAGCTCGAGGAGGTAAAGTGTAAAAAAACGCACAGTTCCGGAGACAAAGTGTATGAAAAAAAAAAGATTAGGAGGCAAAGTGTCAAATTGAGTAGAGTTTGGAAGGGGAAAAAAAACTTTTCTCAAATTTCTATTATTGTTCCAAATAAAATCAAACATGTTAAAAGCTATCTCATTCAGTAGTATTGATAAAATTATATAAATAATGTTCCATGATTGGCATACAAGTGGTTTAAACAAGCAATTCACCAAGAACATACTCCGTACAGATCAGTGGCACAGATTTCATCATGGTCTGCTTACAAAACGCAGAGTCAAGATCTACACTAAGTGAATACCCTAAATAAACTAAGAACTACAACCTGCACCTGCCTAATATGGCAACAAAGCTTCTGCAAAGAGAAGAAGAAATAGCATGTATCCAGAAATACAAAAATAATCAAAAACAAATGAGTACATTTCAACTCACATAAATAAAACAAAGAGGAACTGAGGAAATTAAAGCTCCTGTAATGCATTTAAAACAAAATAAAATCACCTCCAGATGTACATTTTTAAATTCAAAATCTTGACAACTAAATAACTCTTATATATAGGGCTTGGAATGAAGTAATTAAAAAGTACACAGAATTATTCTCTTTTTCACATTAAAGTGTCTCGAAAAAGCAAGAAAGTAAATCCCCACCTCAATCAGACGCCCATGCCAATAAAGAAATATACCACAATTTGCTTGCTCCCATTCCAATTGAGAACGGCCAAGAGTAAGTTTGAGTTGTTTTCCCAAGACAACACCAGTTTGCACGACAGTCTTATTCAAAGATTTTGCGAGGGGTCGACTTTTCACCTATACAGAAATTTTGATTGAAAATGAAAACCAACCTTAACAAACCACATGGAATAAAGAAGGTATATTGAGACAGTATCTATATAAAGAATAGCGCTGAAGGACCCAAGTGTAAGATATTTCATGCTTTAGTTGATTGAATACTTTGAAGTATTAAGGCGACCATTAGTTATAATTGTGTTTTGGAAATTTCCATTTTGGAATTTTATTTCACTTTTATTTTGGGATTTTTTTGATTTATTTTTTTTTTCAAAAATACAATATTCAACCGCTCACTTTTTCTCCCACCCCAACAATCACTTGAACTCATTTTTAAAATAAAATCATCCCATCACTAATGTCACTATTTTTTCTACACATTTTACTACACAAAATGTCACTATTCCCCTACTCAAATAACTAACTACCAATCATTATTTCACAATTTTTATACTAAATTAACTTTAATCATTACATTTTCATCCCATATCCATTCACACTCTCAAAATAGATCATTCTTACTCCAAAACTTCATCACTATTTTCACCAGTTTCCAAAATTTTCAAAATAAATTGATATCCACTCACCACCTAAAACATGGCAACTGGAAGGGAAAAAAAAAAGAACAATAAAACGAAATTGATTCATTTTAGCTTGAAAATGCAGAAATTAAAAGATGAATAAATGAGTAAAGCAATAGGGTCAAACAGACTGCTGACCCAAAGGCTAGTCTAAATGATATATGCTTTCACAAGACACTCCAGCTCACACTTATCTATATATTACCAGTGCTCCTTGAACATAGATCTTCATCCGTGGATCTAAGAAGATAACCTCCAAATATGATTTAAGAGAAAAGTCCAAAGGCACCTGGATGTCAAGGAAACAGAAACTAAATTTGTGTATGAACTACTGATATGAATTGCTATCAAATATAACGACACTTACCATCTGAGACATTTGTCCTGGACGAGATCTTATCCTTCGCGAACGTATGAATATGCCACCCTGGTGGTAGGAACTCGCACCAGTCATCCCAACATCCCATTGCAAGCTATAAGACTGTCCCCATTCGTCTAAATTCCAGATAAAAATTTGTGTTCCAGTGACATTTTCTTTGAATAACCCCACTTTTTCACCTATAAGGTACTTGTCAAACGGGGAAAATTTCTTAATGATCTTCAAGTTGTACTTTGCAGAATCCTCATTCTGAACATTTGTATCCACTTCCATAAACTGCCCAACTCTGCGGTAGCTCACAATGGGGATCTCCAAATTCTACAAAATATCACGGAAGATAATACAGTTTAAGTTGATACATCTCTTAATTAAAACTTCACAAAAGCATGATTGGGATTGGTGAAATACATTTTTTCCCTCATTCAGTGACTGTGATAGAAAGGCTATTGATCTCGAGTTAGCAGTCTGAGTTAGAACCAAAGCATCCTTTCCTAGTCGCATAGCCCCTGTCTGAAAGAACAATGCCCAATGTCAAAACACTTCCTCTGGCCACCTTAGCAATAGCTTCTCTCAATCTGGGTCATAATGACTGTCCTCGAGACTTGCACCAAATATTATATTTACACACACATATATAACATATATGGTGGCGCAAATATATACATAAACATGTATTCATGCACACTACAAATATTAACAGATATAACTTAAAACCTTTCTTGATGAAAAGAACTGATGGTCTTGAAAAGGTGTCAAAATGAACAATTTGCTAGCATGAATTATAACCCATAGCTATATCCAGCAATTTCAGAATACAAACAGACCATCTTAACAGCTGAATAGCTTCGTTCTTGCAACATAGAAGAATCAATTTTTGTTTAAATAAATGTAAACAAAGAAAATGATTTCATAATACTTAAAGAATGATCACAAAATGACATGGACTTGTGACTGTCAGCAAATAGCAGTTCAGCAACATCGTGCAGCAGGAAAATAACATCTCGACTTACACAGATCTTATCCATAATGACCGTCCTGTTGTACATAATTTATGATATAAGTAAAAAAAAAAAAGCACATCTTCCCAATAAACATATTCTACCTTCATATTTGGCGAGAGGGAATAAAAAATAAAATGAACAAAACCAAAAATGACTTCATCAATGAGACAACTTATAACAATACCATGGTCAAACAATCACAAAGGTAATTAGCATTTGTATCAAGTGAAGCACTAAGGAACAAGTTGGAAATACCTTGAATCCAACTCCATATCTTCCTATACGATTGGGCTCCTCGGCTTCAGGTTGTGCATGACCAAATGAAATCATTCTTAGGACATCTTCATGGCTCATTCCGTGGCCATCATCTATTAGTGACAACATAGGAATATCTTTGTCATCAGTTTTAGAATAGACCATATTGATAGCCACTTCCAACCTGCCAAACACAGCAACATATGTTATATCAGGCAGAGGTAACAATTAAACAGCTCAAGGATGAAAACAATAAAATTTGGGGTTTATCCAAAAACCTCAAAAGAGATGACCTTCTTACTTGAAATATGCTATAATGAATGGAAAACTGAGTTTTTCATAAATGGAGACATACAATTAATTTTAACCTAAGAAAAGACCATGTCCACCTACTTGGTTGCTTTGGCATCCCTTGAATTATCAACCAGCTCAGCAATTGCACCAAATATCCAGCCGGAATGCGCTTGACCAAGGGTCTTCAAATAACTGGGATGTGCTACCACATAATTTCTCTCGAAGAATTTAATGGGTCCAGCAGGAGTTCCTAGTCTACTGCTATCTTTAGCTTTCAAATCACAAGAGTAATCTCCGTTAACTTCTGGATATCGTTGCGCAGGAGAAATTCTATCCTCAATCACGTCAGAGTTTGACAAAGCAGCCTCACCAGCCTGAAATCTGGGTGGAGACAAGATTTCAGGAATAGCAATCTCTGCTTCAGAGCAAATAGAAGAATGTCAGACAGAATAGAACTCAAGAGAGAGAGAGGGAGAGAAAATGATTGTTGTTCCATTTCTTCACTGGTAACATTGCATAAATCAGCTTTTAAAGTAATGTATGAATTTATAGCCCCACTTAAAAAAACTGGCTAGTATCACTTGGTCAATTCAACGACCAAATTAGATGTTTGATTATAGATCAATAACATGAAAACACCAGAGGGATAATATATTCCTTATGCTGACAATACGATCTGAAACTATGGAAATGGAAATTCAAGAGAAATGATAAAGCTTACCCAAGGCATGACATCTTGTACTAGGGCTCATGATTGGGATTTTCCCTTTGTAAAGCGCAGTTGCAATGCCAGATTTTAAATCTTCATCGGGGGGAAGAATGTAGACTTCACACAATCCCAGCTTTGCAATAGCAACCTTTAAATATTAAATGAATTAGAGATCAGAAAAAATATCATATTTTCTTAACAAGGTTATAATTCCTAAAAACAGAATGACCACCAAAAGAATCAGATTCTGTATTCCATACAGAAACAAAGGGAAATGTACAGTTGCTTGAAGCAAATTCAAATAATAAACATAAAAATCAAAACAAACACACACACACACACACAAAAACACACACATATATATATATGAAACAAATAAAAAATTTTGTAATCCTTATAGATTTTATAGTTAAATTTTCTTTTGCGGATAGCTTGAGATTATTGCAAGTATGCTGTCAAAGAAGAGAGANTGTTAGATTGTTTTGAAAATGTTCCAAAAGTTAAACTTTTAACTCATTTTCACAATTTTCTCATACAAATCATATCTATCTATTTATTACAATAAATTATTTAATTACCAATCATTCTTACACAATTTTCCATAATTTTATATTCTCACATAACTCTAACTACCAATCATTATTTTACTAATTTTATATTAGATTCTCTTTAATCATTACATTTTCATCTCACACCCATTCACACTCCTAAATTTTTCATTCTTTTTCCAAAAAAAAAAATTAATCACTATTTTATCTCATTTCCAAAATTTCCAAAATGAAATGATAGGCAATTGCAGCCTTAGTGTCTTTAATACAATGGATCCCCTTACTATAGATACAATGGAAAAAATCAGTAATACAAATGCTAGAACATTATAATTGTACCCTTTTATTCTTCCTCAGGAAACCCAAGAAGACTCTCCACTCCCTTTCCTGATGTAGATCTTCACAAGCCGGGTTTAGCAAAAAACCAGGCAATTCAGAGAGAAATTCAATCTTCTCTTTCCGGACAATGGAACTAACTTCCCAAACTGCAGGCCTGCCCAAAGCATTCTCTTTAAAGACTTGACAAATTTATATATCAAAGATACTGTGAGATCTCAAAAAGAGAAGTAGCCTGAATGTGACAGTAAAAAACTGAGAAGTCAGAAAAAGAAAAGAAGGTCCATAAAATGTTATGGATACTTTCAGTGCATTCAGTATTTGCAAATTCATTTGAATAGGATTATAGGAACATGCACATGGAAAACATAACATAATATGAAGTTTAACCATACCAATATCATAATTCACAGCCTTACACTGTGACGTTCAGAAAATATACAAGTTTTTCATTCTTATGGTACTGCCAATTAGATACTTTCCTCAAATTTTGTAACATGTAGTAGTTCTATTTTGTTAAGTTTAATATCTTAGTGTCTGATTAACACATCAATGAGTCCATAGCAAAACAAATATTCATTTTCCCTACTGCTTTTTTGACACATGTTGGACTAAAAACATGCACCAATGGGGCAAGTATAATGCTTGAAATATTTAAGTACTTCACGTAGAAACTCAATGGGGAACTGCTCACGATTTACTACTTAGATAAACTAATGGTTAAGATTAACGCTGCTACAACTTACAAGCAATGTAAATGATTATCCAGAAATTTGACCAGTTCTTCCATTATAAGTTACACAAGCCAATAAGTTCCAAGCAACTGTAGGGTGCTAAACCTACATGCCCTCCCACTGAACTTTAGCTGTTGGTCAAATTATCTTCCCGGGAAAATTTTAACACAACTAAAATAAGAATTATATAATTAAAGGAAATAATCAACAGTTGAGAGTTATCTTGACAGTTGACACATGACACCGCAGGTATAGTATACCAAATAATCTTCACAGCATATGGCGAACACAAGAATGGACCCATTCAGCATTTCTTGTTCCATTGCTGATATCATCTATGATTTATGCATAATTACACAATGACATATCACAAACATCTAATCGATAAAAGGTTCAGTGATATATAACATACGAAGCAAAAATATAGAGCTTTCTCCACATCATTAAATTTCCATAAACAGAAAGAAAGTAGGATTTTTATCAAAATACCATCCATCAACCAAATTGAAGATATTAATCAGCCAAAGAAGTTTTGCAAGGGTCAATCGTGAATGTTAAGATCACATCTATAACTACTTAATCCCAGAGCAAAAGAGCGTAATCAGTACAAGAATACAGAAGAATAAGTATATGACATATTGAAAACCACAAGCATGCAGAAGAACAGCAACATATGCTCAAATGCAGATAAATTCAAAGCATAAAATCTGAAGCAAGCTGGAACAAAACATCAAATATATAAACATTCAGCCATACAATTTAGCTTTTTTCACGAAAATCTAAACAATATTTTAGAGTTTTAAAGACAAATTAGCAGATTCAACAGTTAGGAAGTGACGTACATTTGATTGGGTGAACTAATACATGCTACCCGACTTATAGTTTTTTGATCCTTAGTCAGTTTAACAAGAGACTGACAGAAACCTGCAAAACTTTGCCAAAATTGTCAAGAGATAATATAACAATAAATGACCCCAAAATTAGGTACAGATCCATCAGCTTGCAAAGCACTGACATAAGAACAATAAAGCTAAAGTAAAATAAAGTTAATTTGCATGGATACAAAGAAAAATGATATTTGGAGCAGAAAAGTGATTTGATGTGAAGATGCTCATTGGTATTTATCGTTATTATCAACCGCCAAATGGAATGTCATTGAATACAAGACAACAGAGTAAAACAAAGACACCGGTATGGGTTACCTACTCTTAGCATCTCAAACAACTCAGCGATATAATTTACACTCCTTTTGTTTTTGGGACACAGAGTGTTGTGCACATATTTAATGTCTTCTCTACGAATATGTTTCAAATGAGCTGGCTGGGCATCAACTATATCCCATCTTCAGTTGGAATAAATCAGGGCATCAACTCTTCCCCAGTTTGTTAGAGGTTTAGATAGGATCAACCAATTAGATCTTCCTTCATTTATAATTATTAGAATTACTTGGTGTACAACTAATGTCATAAAACTCATACTCTCTTGTATATCAAAAGTTTCAATAAATAGGTTGGGGATGTGACCTTAATCCCACATCCCACACTGGGATGTTTATTTAAAAAACAATGCTAAGAAACTGTTCATGACAAAAGGAAAAGAATAATAATAAACAAATAAAAATCAAGCAAATGAACCAAATAGCGAGAATCACCTTCTTTTGACGGCTCCTTTTTCAAGACACATTCTCCCATCACAAACCCTGCAATAATATGCCATTAGGGGGGGAACAAAAAGTTCCGCATAGTTCCAAATTTCTTAAAGCAAAAGTTATAAAGAAATAGGGCAAATTTCTAGTTGCCAGTAATAATAAAGAGAAAATGAAACCAATTAGTACACCACAAACTGACCACTAACTAAAAAGGAATACTAAATTGCTTGCAACCTATGAACAACATCCATCTATGGAACCTATAATGTAACGGGCATCAATGCTATAGATTCATGACTTTTGCAAATGCTCCTCAATTATAGGAGATGCGGCATTAGACTGTTAACCAGAAGACATAATACTTTAGCTGGAACATGTGCCAACTCAATTACCACCACGTGATGTAAACATTTATTACTTGCCCAACAAAAACTTCGGCTCCAAATTCTGTTCAACCATAAACTTGACAATAAAAACTTTGGCTCCTACAGATTTCAAATGATTGTATTACACTAGACAGATACGAGACAAGACTATGGAAAAAAAAATCCATGTGCGTTCGATTCAATAAATACTATGGAAATATTTGCAAAATAAGTCATGCAACATCTGGGGTGTCAATTTTGATTCAAAAATTCAATTTAGTCACTTATCTAGTAAGAAGACTCAAACTCAATCCAATTACGCCAGGAGTTTTTGTAAATTTCCTGGATATTGTCCAAGAATTGAAAATATAGGGAATTTCTGGATTTTCTGATTAAATTACATATTTTGACTTCCCTATGTGATTTCACGATCAGGTGAAGACAACAACGCTGAGAAGACTGGATTGAATGCCAATCATACAAGGAAAGTCAACAGAAGCAATATGACCAAAAGATATAAAAAATACATATATTTCCAACTCGTGTGCATTTCACGTGAAACTATCCAGCCAATTTCAAAATTTCGCACAAATTTGAACACAATATGAAACCTCTAATTATTTGTAGGGCTAAACTGAATTCTTTGCTTTCAACTTAGGTCCATCGCTCGAAGCACCATAAGACCAAGAGCAGTGTGATGTGATGGTAGAAGCATAAGAAAAAATAATTGACGGAAGCAGAATAAACTCAGGTTTATATAGTTTTCTAATGTGCAATACAACTATCAGATTCATTAGATGCCTACTGTCAAACATATAATACAACAACAACAACAAAACATTTTACTGTATTTTATTTTTCAATCCCAATAGTCACACCATCGTTTTCGGCAAAAAACAATGCTAAACATATAATATCATAAACCGAATAAAAACTTACCACAAAATGGAGATACCATATAAAACTAACAGTCATGATTCGCCCGAAAAAAAAAATAAGAAGAAGACGAAGGGGGGGGGGGGGAGAAGAAGAGAGTCAAATAAGGGCATTCAATATCATCAGGCCCACCATTAAAACTGAAAACCGAACTTAAACAAAATGAGAGCCACAAATAAAACTTAAACCCCAACTTAAACACCATCATCAGAAATTAATAAATTAATCGACATATATCCAACATGGAAATTAAATTTCATATGAAAACCGAAGATCCCCACCCAAAATACTTCTTCGAAGTTCGAACACATGCAACCAAACGGTGAAAACTTTAAAAATAAAAAATACCGGAAATAGAAAAGGAAATACTAAATGGCAAAACACAAATTACAGTGCGCAGTAGCGTGACGGGTGCGTAAATCCTCCTAACAAATAAAATGTCCAGGAAAAATCAAGGAAACGACAGATGCTTTTCGCATTACACGTTAAACTGATGCAAAACGAAAAGGAGGGAAAACGCAAAAATGGGAAAAGCAGCAGAGTAGTACGCGAACGTACAAGCACACAGCCAAGCAACTGAAAAAGGAGAGATAAAGAGAGAGAGAATACGCACAAGTATGTGTGTGTACGTACGTATATGCCTTGAAATGTGTTGGACTTTGCTAATACCTGCGTAGAATTTTGAATTTGGAATGGTAGTTTAAAAATTATGAGTGCGACTGTGTGTGAGTTGGGGAGAGGCAGACAGAGAGAGGACTCGGAGGAGAGTGAGAGTCTAAAATGTAAAATTAAACCTTAAATTTTAAATTTTTAACAAATATCATCATGTATAACTGTCAAATATCATCACATATAATCTAGGTTGCACCGACACGGGAATTGGACTCGTGACACGTCACGGGGACACGCTTATGACACGTAAATTATAACGTAAAACAGGACACAACACGGGGGACACGACACGGCAAAATATCATATTTTGAAGTGTCCGTACATCATAGCATATAATTATCAGATATCATCACGTAAAACAGGGTGCACCTAACAAAGTGCACCCAAGTCCACCTAATAAATTGCATATCTCCTTTATCTCATTATTATGAAACGGCCGACTCGTCTTCCACGGCCATTTGAGTCGAAAAATATGGCCCATGATTGGCTGACTGCTGGATTGATATGACAAGATTACCCCTACCCTCACGTCAATATTACAATAATAGCCCCTTATATACATTATTATATACCCTTTAATTAATTGAGTTGCATCGAAAAGCGAGCTTGTTATACCTCGCTTTCAAAATCCCATAAGCAGAATGATTCTTTTAAAAACCATTTTACATAAATAGAAGAATGGGGCTTGGGCCCACGTGCTAATGAAATACTTTTACATTCTATTTGTTACGATTTAATTTTGGGGAAATTGTCGAAGATTACAATGTAGAGGTCCGTTTGTAAATTAGTTCTCCATTCAATTTTAAGGTAAATACTACTTATTTTTTGTCAAATAGTTCAAAATTGTGATATAAATATACCACAATACTCTTACTATTAAAATAACTAATAATAATAATAATAATAACAATACACCACCACCTCCCGCCAACCACCGCCACCTGCTGCCACCTGCCGTCGGCCGCCCGGAAAATTTTTCGGCCGCCGAAATTTTCTTTCGGTCACATTTTTTTTCCTAATCATCTGAAAATATTTTCCGGCTGCCGGAATTTATTTTTGGCGCTTTTTTTTTTCTACCCAAAATTTCTTACTGTATGTCTTCTGAATTTCTTACTACATGTCCATGGAATCAGTGCAGTCAGTTTTTTTTCAACCCAAATATTTTTCTTACTATATGTTTGGATTTTTTACTATATGTATGTATTTCTTACTATATGTCCAAATATTTTTTACTTAATGTCCAAAAAATAATTCTTACTATATGTCCGAATTTCTTACTATATGTAACAGATTTTTTATTTAATATCCAAAAATTCATACTCGATGACAAAAAGTATTTTATTTGATTGCAAAAGTTTCTTGCTTTGATGTGCAAATGTTGTTATGTATTTCTTACTTATTACATTTTTTTTACTTATTACACATTTTTATTTTGCCAAAAAAAATAGAGAAAAAAAATCATGCTTAATAGCAAATAGATATTATGTATTTTTTTATTTAATAAAAATTATATATTATTATTTTATAGTGAAATTTCATACTTTATGTTCAAAAAATTAATAAAGTTTCTTAATTATTATCCTTTAAAGTAAGAAAGTTTGTTATTTTATATTCAAAAAAGTAGGAAAAATTCTTATTTTATAGTGAAATTTCTTACTTTATTTTCTAAAATAAAGATTTTTAATTTATGTTCAAGAAAAAAAAAAGAAAAAATCTTACTTTATAGTGAAAATCTCATACTTTATGTATGAAAAAGTAAGAAAATTTCTTACTTTATAGTGAGATTTCTAACTTTATATTTGATAGGCAAAAAAAATAATAAAAAATTCTCGCCGGAAAATTTTTCCGGCGGCAGGCGGCGGCCGGACAGCAGCAGCGGTGGCCGGCGGGAGGTGGTGGTGTATTGTTTATTGATATTATTATTATTATTATTATTATTATTATTATTATTATTATTATTATTATTATTATTATTATTATTATTATTATTATTATTAGCGGTAACCTTGTAATTGTATATTTGTGGTTGGACTATTTGACATTTTGTATAATTAATCATAGTATTTGACAAAAATATTTTTTCCTATGTAGTATTTGGCAATAGCTCCTTTAATTTTTTATGTCATATTATATTGTTAATTTTTTTTTTAATAATATTTTAACGCTACGTTGCTGATTTTACCTCTTTTTTATTATTTTACTTTTTTACCTTTTTAAAATAAAATAATATTATTGTCATTTGATACCTATAATTATAATATCAATTATTTTTTTTAATCTCCATAAAATGATCAACTACATAGGATAGGACGGAGAAAGTACTTCTTTCATGCGAAAATAAATTGTTTGCAATATCTATAATATATAAAGAGGGATTTACTTATAAATAGTAGTGAATTTTTTCCTTCCAAAATTAAAAAACTTTGTTATTAGCAATTTAAATTCATAACTAATATTTAATTAATATTAATATTTTAAAATACGCCAAAAAGAAATAAAAAAATTCCTAAAAATTTTGTAGTGTGACTGTCCTGCAGAGGCATATTATTTAAGAGAATATTTATATTTTTATTATAAAAAGTCATAATTTTCAAAATGTACATAGTTATTTTGAATAATGTAATTTTTATCTTAAAAATATGGTATTTGCTTAATAAGTATGACCACCGCACAAAACGACGACAACAACATATCCAATGATTTGACATTCAGTTTGAATTACAATAAAGTATTAAATTTTTACAAAAAATAAGTTTAAAATAAATTTAATATTAAATGTTAACAAATCATGTTAAGCTATTAATAAAATAAAAATGCAACTGCACTACTTTTAGACAAAAATGTTGGTAAACTTGTGTTAAAGTCAATGGATGGGTCATGACATGTTAGGTTATTTGACTCAATATTATGATGTATTAGTTTTTATATTATCATGTATTGATTTTTTACTTGAAAATATGAAATTTTCATAAATACTTAACTCTTGTTATGATGGATTGATTTTTGTATTATAATGTATTGATTTCTTTATCTATAATATAATGAATTTTGTATTATAGTGTATTGGTATATAATTTTAACCGACAAATAATCCGTTAGCCCGACCTGGCAAGACTGTTATCCAAAAACAAAATATAAATAAAAATTGATAAGCTGTTTTTGAGAAATTCACGAGTACAAAGTGAAAAAATAATATAAGAAGTCGCATTCAATACGAGGGGTAATTAGTATGACAACTAGACTAGCCTTTTTAAAATACGAACTTATTTAGTTTTTTTATTATTATTATTTTCTAATTTTACCAAGTTTTAGAATTATATATTGTTTTGAAATTAGGAAACAACACAAGAAATTGCAATACTTACAACAACAAATAATATTTTGAAATCGACAATAACTACGCAATATCTCTAATTCTATGTGATAAACGAACATATCTTAATTCGACATTGGCAAACACTCATATGTGACAGTTATACGGGTCCTTTATTGTGTGACGGAGTTCGAACCGTCCTAAATTCGGATCCGTCCCGACTATTTTTGGTTCATATAAAAACACAAAAAAATGGGGGAGGGAGTTTTCAGCCAAAAATTTTTTTCGAACCTTACATTTGAACCACAAAAATGTTCAGCCAAAGTTTTGCGCCTCACCGAATTCAGTCCCCTACTCGAACCCTAGGCAATTTTTACCACAGTCCTTGCACCGCGCTTCGCCTCGTCTCGTCGGAGAACATCAGGGCAAACCATAGACAAAAATCACCACTCACCACACATCTCACCAATCGCTTCGCCGGAGAACTATAGGATTCGGGCCTCGCACGCCGCCATTTTGAATCGGAAGTCTAATGACCTCAGCCATTTGTGACATTCTCGAAGGTGTGTCTTAAAAACGCATCTCTCTTGCTATCGTCTGAGTTTTAGAATTACAATTTTTAGGGTTTTATTTTTGTTCGTATTTGGTGGAATCTTTAGGGTTTTTTGAGCTTTTTTGCTATGATAATTCTACTCTTTTTTTTTTTCTGGTTCTCTTTTTTTGCTATGATTTTTTATTCATTGAATTATATTTTTTTCAGAAATATATAACACTTAGAGTTCTAATTTTCCACTATAAGTTTTTGTTTTTGAATTTTTGTGAATTATTTTATAATTTGGTATATTAGTGTATTTGGTCATCAATTCATCATTTGTTCTTATTCATAATAGTCTGTAGTAGCTTATCCTTGCCTGTTGGTCAGTAAATTTATCTTGATACATGCATGTGTATTTGTTTGTCAGATGGGACAGAAGCAGGTCGTCCGGAAAAGGAAACGTGAGCTGGTGAAAGATCAACCGGAGAAGGATTCCAAAAATAAATTCCAATAAATTGTGGAGAATCAAAAAGCCGAGCCGGTGAAGGATCAATTAGAGAAGAAACTGCAAAAAAATGTGATGATTGAAGAAACTGCAAAAGTAGTTGAAGCTGCAATCCAAGCAACTGAGCCGGTGAAGAATCAGAAACGACCGGTGAAGGGTCCAAAAAGAGAAATGCCAAAAAAATTTACAATTGAAGAAGCTACAAATGAAGTTGAATCTTTAACTCAAGAGCTGAACCTGCAACCCAAGCAAATGAGATGATGGAGAATCAGGATCGAGTGGAAAAGGGTAAAAAAGAAAACTGGTAAGAAAAGTTTCAACGGAAGAATCTGCAAAAGAACCTGAACCGACCATTGAAGAAGTTGAACCTTCAATCGGAGAAACTGAACCTGTAATCGAAGAAGCTAAACTTGCGATTGAAGAAGTTGAGCCGGTGAAAAATCAGAATCAACCACTGAAGGGTAAAAATACTGCGAAAAAATGTTACAATTCAAGAAACTTCAAAAGAAGCTGAACATGCAATCGAAGAACCTGAGATAGTGAAGAATCAGAAGCAACCGGAGGTGTGTGCGAAAATGAAAATGCATTAAAAAGCAATAGTTCAAGAAACTGCAGAAGCTACCAAACCTGTAAGCGAAGAAACTCTGGTTGTGGAGGAAGTTAAGAAAGCTAGAAAAAAAAAAGAAATGGGTTATTCCAAAAATTGTAAATTTTAGAAAAAAAAACTGAAGGTGCAAAGTACAACAACGAAGGATCAAGTTGTACCTGCAAATGAAGAAACTCCAGCTTTAAAGGGAGTGAAGAAAACCGTAAAAAAAAAATTGAAGGCAAAAACCAAAGATGATGAGAGGTTAGTATTTTTCTTTGGAACTATTACTACTTCTTCTAGAGTTTATCACTTTTGACCTTATATTTATCACTTTTACCTTTTATTTGTCACTTTTTGCCCTGTAGTCTATATTTTATTGTAAATTTTCGGATAAAAATATTTTTCATTTTTGGTTTTTTGCAGAAAGTTTTCATCCAAAAGTAAACCTAAATGCTTGGTCGATGTTGTGTGTGAAATGTTAGCGGAAAGAAAGGAAGACATTAAGAAAATTGGATTTTGGGGCTTGTTAAAGATGAAAGTGATGCAGCTGCAAACTGAGATGTTGGGGTGGTTGGTTAGTAGGTTTAATGAGACGACTCGGATGTTGAACATTGATACGAACGAGAAGTTTGTTGTAATTGCTAATGATATCTGTGATATATTTCTTCTTCCTAGGAATAGTGGGCGTGAAGTGTTGCTTTGCAAAATAAAAGAGGATGCAAAGATTGTGAAGGATTATAAGATGAGGTGTGGGATTGGTGAAGTCTGCTCTATTGCAGCTTTCAGATTATTGCTTTTGGATAAAGTTAGAGAAGGTGGGGATGACTTCATAAGGTTTTTTATGTTGGTGAGCTTATCGATTTTTCATGCACAAACTGCAAATTGGAAGGTTGATTTTAATGTTTTAAAATTATTGATTGATGTGGAGGTGATTCCCAAGCTCGATTGGTGTTCCTTCATTTTGGATAGACTTTGTAGATCGGTAATCAAGTTAAATAAAAAAATGTAACACACGTAAGCGGGTGCGTATTAGTTCTGTAAATTATTTATTTGCATAGGCTGAAATTGAAGGGGAAAGCTGAACCATCTTCTCCGCCGCTCATTCAACATTGGACTACTGAAAGCATCCGAACTGAAGGAAATCATCGGTGCCTTATTCTCATTAATCTTGTCGGAATATATACAACTCTATAAGATTATAATTAGGCTACAATTAAGGTAATTAGTTTCTAAACATACGCCTTACAATATTCTAATAATAACACAAATTAAATATATATATATATATATATATATATATATATATATATATATATATATATATATATATATATATATATATATATATATATATATAATGCTCGCATCCGGCCGGATGATCTGAATCACTACCCTATGCTTTATTGGTTAGTTCGTCCTCGAACAAACAATAATTCCAAAGAATAACCAATATGAAAATAAGCTCAAGAAAAGAGTCGTGTCATGCTACATAGATAATTTTGAAAATATAGGTAATTGCAACGCAAACTCAAATGCTAGACCCTTATTACATTGTCGCTCCAAAATCATGCATCCTCACAAAGGCTCAAGGGGGCTCGTTTGGGACTTTTAAAGTAGCTTAGATATATGAATATGGCCGGAACAAGGGTGATATATGTGCCTCGAGGTCATTTTCGAATTCAATCATGTACGAGCAAAGTCAAACCTCCTCAATGCAATTTCCGTAAAAATGCAAGCAAGCCGATAAATCACACAAGGCTACTCACTAGTTTGCATCGAATTTGGGAGCAAAATAAAAAGAGCTTTTAGAGCTTTGCAATCTTTTCACGAGAAAATGTTGATTATATATATATATATATATATAGAGGGTGTTTTTGGACGAAGCACAAAAATTCCACCCCTCACACAAGAGGCCATAAACATGCAAAAACCCAACAAGTAAACTATTCAAACATCCAAGCACGTGGAGTTGTTCAACAATGTAATAAAAACACAAACGACACAAAAATTGACTCAACCATATAAATGCGCAAATAGTAAGCGTCACTTTGCCAAGGCTCGAGTTAAGAACAACAAAACATGTTTGATAAAAACCCGGACCCTAACTACCTACCCACCCCACACTTAAACCATGCATTACCCGCATTTTAATGAAAACCAAGTAAAAGGAGGGGGAATAGAAACTTCCTTAACCGAGCGAGTTTGAGTCGAGCTCGGTAGGGTCAACCTAGGCATCTAAGCAACACAAGCAAACACCAAGCATGGCTAGTATCTCCCGGCTTCATGAACGCTGCTCACTTATCCAATCGCCCAAGGTAGTATACTAGTGAGTATTCCCGCCTGTCACGCGGGTGACCCGAGTTCGATCCCCGGCAATGGCGCTATTTTGTTAGAAGAGTTTTCGTGGTGTTGAGATATATCAACGGGTTCATGGCTCGGTTTTATCGGAGATCGATTTGATTGAATGATTCAAGGTATTTCAAGCTTTGAAAAGTAAAAGGAAAATGAAAATAAAGCAATTAACCTAACTAAACTATCCTAAAAATCGAAATTGCAAGTTGGTCGTATGCCTCGTCGTATGCCTCAATATGTAAATGCAAGCAAGTAATGCAAATAACAAGAAAATGCAATGTTTCACCAAGTACAAGCATGCATGCACAAGGTACAACTATGCATAAAATCCTAAATAATGCAAATAAGTAAAAATTGAAAGCATGGATGTAAAGAGCAAGAAAAGTTGACATGAAAGTTTAGAACTTTAAGGAAAATAACAAGCATCAAAGTGTAGATCTAAGATTTAACCTAAATCTATGCATGAAAATAAAATTGCAAATAAAGCATAGGAAAAACTTGAATCAAGATGATCTAAAACTCAATCTATGTTCTAGATGTGTCACTCGTCTAAATTCCATAGCCAATTCTTAAGATCTAATATGAATTCAAGGTACTAAGACAAAAGGCGTAACATGAAGAATAGGCATGGAAATGAAGAACAAAGCATGGAAATAAAACACAAAACATGAAATTAAAAAGAAACTTACTTGAATTAAGAAATGAAACAAAGCTTGAATGTAATTACATCAAAAGTAACAATCCAAAGGAGTATTTGGATTCTTCTTAGGCTTACAAACCCAAGACCAAGCATGAAAGTAAATCTAGATTTAGAAAAGAAATTACATCAAAGCTTGAAATTGAATCTAAAACCTAAGGAAAGAGAACATTATCCAAGAGCTTGATTGAAGTTTGGTCCTAAACCCAAGTTAGGGTTGGGAAGGGAGTTGTATTTTAATTGGGTTTAAATGGGCCAATTTGGGCTTTAAAGGCTTAATTTCCTGGTTTGACCAGTTTTTGCACCTTGATGGCTCAATGTGGCTTGGTTGGTTGGTCTTGGGTGAGTCTTGGGTGTCTTGGCAAGGTCTTGGGCGTGCGGAGGCAAGGAGGGGCGTGATTTTGGAGCAAGGGGGCTTGGCAAAGGCCTTGGCAAGGCATGGCATGAAGGATGGTAGCACTGGGCGTCCTTGGGGGCTTGGCAAGGAGGATGGCAGCACTGATGGCAGCTGGAGCAGCTGGGTGGCGCAGAAGATGGCAGGGGAGATGGCAGCGCAGAGCGCTGCCATGTACACTGGGCGCTGGAGATGGCAGCTGATGGCAAGGGATGGCAGCAATTCCAGAATGTTTGCAACTTTGAAGCTTCCTCTTGGCACAACTTTTGGCAAGCCATGGATTGAATTTTGGCCTCCATGCCTTAGCTTGAATTCACATCATTAAACCACCTATTAAATGAGAATTTCCAACATAAAAACCCAAGAATTTCACCAACCTTAAATCAATTTAACCCAATTAAACATGAAATCAAAAGAAGAACACAAAAAACCCTAAAGTAAGAAAAATAACCTAGAAAACAAAGCTAAACGACTCAAGAACCACTAAAAATAATATAAAACCCTAATTAAGAACACGAGAAAAATACAACAATTACATGCAAAACAAGACCCTTATTACATTGTCGCTCCAAAATCGTGCATCCTCACAAAGGGTAATATATATGTGTGCGCTAAAAAGCACTCGAGTAGTTTTTTTTATATGGGGACGTGTATACGCTCAAATTATCAAAATACGTGCACAATAAGCAAGAACTGAAAATCAAAAACTTCTCCATCGCATAATGAGTGTGTAACTAACAAAGAATCAAAAAAGGTCTTTAATGGGTTGTAACGTAGGCTCTTTGGATGGGTATGAAATATATATAAGTCGTGTGGCTAACTCACGATCTAACGTGATCAATAACTCACCAAACTATACTAATCATGAAGTAATGTGCTTCACCTCATTCAAAAGAAACCTCACTTAACTCTCATAATGTAGCCTTTATACTTAGGCTATTTCTCAACTCGAAACCTGTTTTGCATGTAATTGTGGTGTTTTTCTTGTATTTTTAATTAGAGTTTTATATTATTTTTATTAGTTTTTGAGTCGATTAGTTAGTTTTCTAGGTTTTTTTTCTTGTTTTATTGTTTTTCGTGTTTCTTTTTGATTTTATACTTAATATGGTTTAATGGGTTCAATTAATTTGAGACTTGGCATAATTCTTGGATTTTTATGATAAAAATTCTATTTTCATAGGTAAAGGCATTGAGGACCAAAGTTCAAGCCAAGCTGTGCCAAGGCGTGCCAAAATCGGTGCCAAGATCAAGCTCCAAAATGGCAAACATTCTGGAATGTTAGCCAAGGCGTGCCCAGCCATGCCCAAATCCGCACCAGCACCCTTGGAGCAAGAGGGGGCATATCGGGCACGCCCATTTGTGTGCCAAAACTCGCGCCTAACCCCCCCAAGTAGCACCCAATGCATGCCCATTTCAGCGCCTAGCCTGGCGCCCATGTTCCCCCTAGGCATGCCCTGCCCACGCCCATTTCGGCGCCCAGCCTAGCGCCCAAGCACGCCAACTCCTGTGCCCAAGCGCGCCAACATCAACGCCCATTCTCGCACTAGGCCGTGCCTACCCCAGCACCCACCTGCCGAGCCATGCTCGCCCAGACTGAACCAACCATGCCCAAGACCGAGCCAACCAAGCCTGTTGTGACTCGACTTGGTTAAGGTTTTTGATTTTCTTGTAGTCTCTTTGTGTTTCTAGCTTTCGTTTGTATTTGACGTTTTTGTTAAGTATGCAAGGTTCGTATGACAATGTGGGTAACATTCCTAACATGGGAGGGCATGGTGCAAACCATGTTGCCAATGGTGGAATCGGCTAGACAACCCAACATGGGAGGGCATGCTGCAAACCATGTTGGGTCTAGTGGCTTCACGGGTACGAATAGTCCGTATAGAGGATATGGTGCTCCCAATCACTTTCTGAATATGCATAATCCAACATCCGATCCAAATGGTGGTTATAATGCTCCCAATTATTGCCCGAGTATGGCTATTGGTGGATTTGTGAGTCCGAATGGGAATGTGGGTGGCCAATATCCAAATCCCGTCCCTTATGGAGGTCCTCCTACTTACAATTTCAATCATGCCCCGATTGGTGCCACCAATAGTGCTACAAAACTCGATCCGTATGAGTTGTTTGGAGATGTGAGCTCCATTATCGCAAGTGGCCCCCCCATCCGCACTATGGGAGATGTGAACAAACCATTTTTGAGGATGACTTACGATTTCAATCATGCCCCGATTGGTGCCACCAATAGTGCCCCAAAGCCCGATCCGTAGGAGTTGTTTGGAGGTGTGAGCTCCATTGTCCCAAGTGGCCCCCCCATCCGCACTATGGGAGATGTTAACAAACCGTTCTTGGGGACGTTTATACCACCTCGCGTATCCCTCCCTCCCGAGCAAAATTATTCTCAATCCATGTTTTATAGTGCTAATAGCGTGAGTGAAGTTTCTTCCTCTTGAGAGATTGAGTTGGCAAAGAAAATGGCGACTTTGAAGGCTCAAATTGCTACGTTGTCTAGCCCAAGCCCGGACCCTCCTAGTGCATCGTGTGGATTTGTTGGTCACACCACCATGTATTGTCCTTCAAATATCTCGTTCAATATGCCAATACCTCATTTGAAGGAGGTAAATGGAGGTCATGGATATCAAGCAGGACCCGGTTGTGCTATACCATCTTTTGCTCCACCGCCGACTCATAACCCTCTTTCTCCTCCTAGCGACCGCATGCAACAAGGTTTTAGTTATGACTATACAAATACGGTTGTTAC
This sequence comes from Phtheirospermum japonicum, assembly GCA_014905375.1. NCBI lineage: Eukaryota > Viridiplantae > Streptophyta > Magnoliopsida > Lamiales > Orobanchaceae > Phtheirospermum > Phtheirospermum japonicum. The sequence continues at coordinate 604,268 of BMAC01000662.1, forward strand.
TCCTCAACTTATCCCGATGATTGCTCCTACCCCATATCCGGATCCGGATCTCTTGGTCATTACGCGACAATTGCCAAGTTCACCTTCGCATACTCATACGGTTGATATCCTTGATAAGTGTGGGGTGGTTGATAATACGGTTGTCTCGCCATCAGAAGAGGACGTGGTTTCGATTCCGAGTGTTCTTAATCCTCTTGCCCCTACACCTTATCTTTCAAAAAAGTATACGAAGATTGGGTACATATGGACATGATCAAGAATTTGGTCGAACGAGTTTATATGGAGGAAAGGAGCAATGAGGAGGAGGTTGTCCGAGAAGTTTATATTGAGGTTTGTTGTGAGGATGATGAGCCCCTTGATCGTAACAATGAGCCCATTGTGCTTCAATGTTCCCAAGACTTGAGTGCGAGAGTTTGTGATTATGTCGTTGAGGGCAACGGCAAAATTTTGGCGGGGGAGGTGGAGATTGTTGATAACGGGTTGGGAGTCGATCTAATTGATAAGCTTGAAGAATATCGGGGTCGGTGAATTGTTTGAGTTAGTCTCCAATGAGTCCGAGAGGAGGCACAAGCCCGAGCCTAAGCCTCCTCCATCTCACATCAAGTATGTCCATTTGGAGGAAGAGGAGAGCAAACCGATTATTATCTTTGCAAATTCGAATCGAGAAGAAGAGGAGAGGTCGGTTGAAGTGCTTAAAGTTCTTAAGGGTGCTATTGGTTGGAGACCCGAAGTTATTAAGGGAATTAGCCCTTGGACTTACATGCATAAACTCGTCTTGGAGAATGATGCCGAACCATATCGAGAATTCCAAAGGTGTTTGAATCCTAATTTTAAGGAGATAGTGGAAGACAAGAAATTGAAGTTGTTGGAGGAAGGATTAATGCTCAGAATTGCCGGTAGTGAGTGGGTGAGTCTCATCCTCATAATACCAAAGAAAAGCGATATATCCATTGTCAAGGATGAAAAAGGGGAGTTGTTGGCCACGAGGGCTACAACGGGATGGAGGATGTTGATCGATTTTAAGAAGTTAAATGCGGACACCAAGAAAGATCATTTTCTTCCCCCGTTTATCGACCACATGATGGACAAGCTAGCCGGCCATTATTCTTTTTATTTTTTGGATGAGTCATCAGGTCACTTCAAAACCACCATTCCACCCGAAGATTGAGCCAACACGAATTTTTCTTGCCCGATTGAAACACTAGCCGACCATTATTCATATTGGTTTTTAGATGAGTTGTCGGGTCACTTTAAAACCACAATTTCACCCGATAAGGAGGATAGGGCTTTAGTGGATCCTCTCGCTCTCTTTCCACCTTGATCAAGAAGGGAGTTCGTCAAGCTAGTGATGTAAAACAAGAGCTTCGTGGGAGGCAACCATGTTCTTTTCGTATTTATTTTATTTTTACATTTCTTTCCTCCTTACTTTCTTATTATATAAAAATATAAGAACATTCGAAAAATTGAAAAATTAAAAAAAATAGTTGTATTTTGGTTCTCTTTAGCCCTTGGTTTTGTTTTGTTTTGAGTCATGTGCATATCTTCTTGTGTTTTTGACTTTGTGTAATTCTCCTTTTTAGTGTTTGCTTTCCGACTCCACCCTTTTCTAAATTGATAAGCTAGAAATATTTATGGAGCTGGAAGAAACAAGCCATGCTCGGTTTTCGCTTGGATTGCTAAGATGCTTAAGTGGACCCACCGAGCTCGACCCAAACTCGCTCAGTTTAGGAAGCTTCTATCTCACCCTCCTTTTACTTGTTTTTCATTAAAAATGCAATGATGGCATTGCATGGTTTAAGTGTGGGGTGGGTAGGTGGTTAGGGCCCGGGTGTCACAAAGCATGATTTGTCCTTCTTAACTCGAGCCTTGGTGAAGTGACGCATTCTTGGCGAAGTGACGCTTACTAATTACGCATTTATATGGTTGAGTCATTTTTGTGTCTTTATTACATTGTTGAGCAATCACCATATGCTTGGAAGTTTGAATAGTTTACTTGTCGGGTTTTTGCATGTATATATCCTCTTGTTGGAGGAGTTGAATTTTTGTGCTTCGCCCAAACCCGCCTATATATATATATATATAATCAACATTTACTCGTGAAAATATTGCAAAGCACTAAAAGTTCTTTTGATTTTATTTTCCAAAACCCGGTGCAACTAGTGAGTAGCCTTGTGTGAATTATCGGTCTTACTTGCATTTTTATGGAAATTGCATTGAGGTGGCTTGATTTTTCTCGTACATGATTGAATTTGGAAATGACCTCGAGGAACATATATCACCCTTATTCCGGCCATATCCAAATATATAAGCTACTTAAAATATTCCAAATGAGCCCCCTTGAGCCTATGCCCCGTTTCTTGTTAGCCGAGCTCGACTTTAGCTCTTGTATCTTCATAAATTGTGAAGAGAGAGTGTGTTGTTAGTTGACTATAGATGTGTGAGAAATCAATTGTGGGTTTTGGGTTTGAGTTTCTTATATATATAAAAAAGGGAAAAAAACGAGAAAAACAAATAAACTCCAACACAAATCACAAAAAGTGATGAATCGTGCATTTAAGCGAAAAGCCTAATGTCTAAAAAGGCTATGTTTAGTAAAAAGAGGCAAACTCAAAAGCTTCTAAGTGTTGTGAAATAAAAGTCGGAAAAGTGTGTGAATGTACGAAAGGGTTTCGAATGAAAGTTTGGTAATTTGGGAAGGGTGAAGCGACCTTAAACTTTGGGTTCTAAAAATTAGGGTTTCATGTGTTATTGATCACGTTTGATCGTATGTTAGCCACTATATCTAAATATTCCATACCTTACCAAAGAGCAAACATTACAACCCGAGATAAAGACCTCTTTCGATTCTTGTTTGATCAGGTTGTTTTGTAGATTTTAGTGGTGTATAGGGTTCATTGGCTCGGTACTATCGGATTTTGATTGCTAGTATGAATCGATGAGTTTTTAGCTTGTTGGAATTAAGAGAAAACGGAAATAAATGGAGACTATATGAAACTATAACTAACTATGAAAGGAAATGCAAGTATTTAGGATGCCTTGTGCGTATGCCTAATGGAAATAGCAAGCAAGAATGAAAACAAGCAACAAAAAGCAATGTTTCACCAAGTACAACTAAAACAACCTAAAGTACAATCATGCATGCTTGATCATAAAATTGAAAATAATGCAAATTAGCAAAAAATTGAAAGTACCAATAGAAAGACAAATAAAAGTTGACGTGAAAGTTTAAAACTTTACGAGAAACAACAAGAAACGAAGAGTAGATCTAAGATCCAACTTATAACTATGCATGAAAACAAAATCCACAATAAAGCATATGAAATACTCAAATTAAAAACGATCAAGGACTCGATCTATGATCTTGGTGTGTCACTCACCTAGATTCCATGGAAGAATTACAAGATCTAACAAGAAATCAAAGAGCTAAGGCAAAATTCATAAAATGAAGAACATGCATGAAATTGAAGAACAATGGTGAAATTAAAAGAAATCTTACTTGAATTAAGGTAAGGAAATACAAACTTGAATGATATTGCAACAAAATAAAATCCAAGGGAGGACTTGAATTCTTCTTAGGCTTACAAACACAAGGCAAAGCTTGCAAATTAAATCTAAAAACCTAAGAGAGAGAAAATAAATCTAAAAACTAGAGAGTGAATTAATCCCAAACACATGCAAGAGTTGGGAGGAGAGTGGATCCCTTCTTTGTGAAAAGAGGTGGGGTTTATATAGTTGTTTGTAGAAGAAAAACCGTCAAAATGCCATAATTCCCGGACGTGCAGTCGATCGATTGCGGTTCGGTCGATCGACTGGTGGTCAGTCAATTGACTGATGTGCTTCATCCATGCCCAGCTTCTGTCGAGCAGTCGATTTCAGAGCTTTTGGTCGATCCATGGTTCTCAGTCGATCGACTGGCAGTCGATCGATATGTCGACAGTCGATCGACTGCCCTGGTTTCAAATGATTTAGCTACTGTCGAGCAGTCGATTCTATAAGTTGTCGTCGATTGAGCTGTCGATCGACTGCCCTGCTGCTCCCAGCTCGGTTTCTCGTTAGGCATGGACATTGGTCCTCAATGCTTTTGCTCGAACCTAGGCGCATGCCGGCACATCGTGGAGCGACTCTAACTCATTAAACCACCTACAACATAAGAAATTTAAGCTCAAAAACCCATGAATCAAACAAACTTCATCAACATTATAGATATAGGATTTGAAGCATTAAAATGGGAAAATAACCTAAAATACTAACAAAACTTGACTCAAAACTTCTAAAAACGACACTAAACCCTAAATAAAAGTACGGGAAAGAAAATCAACAATTACATGCAAAAAAAACCACCCCACACTTATTGGTTTGTTCATCCTCGAATAACGAAAATAATCGGGAATGTACATGCAATGAACATCATGTAAGAAGAGAAATCCTTGTGCGTATCCTAATTAATATGATGAAAATATCAATATAAACTCGTTATCGCTAAGCATTGCTCGTATTACCCCTTCTCAAATGAAAACCAAATCGATGACTTCCTCACAAATGGAATTTTTGAGGGAGTTCTCTCAATTCACTCAAGTGTGTTTTTATATGGGACGTGTATACGCTCGAATCGGATAATGCATGTATCTCGTCAAGATTTCAAAAATTAGAAACTCAAAATCACCCATTGTACATGACCAAACAAGGATCGAAAGAGGTCTTTATTTCGGGTTGTAATGTTGGCTCTTTGGTAAGGTATGAAATATTTGGATATAGTGGCTAACACACGATCAAGCGTGATCAATAACACACAACCCTAGTTTTCTAGAACCCGAAGCTTAAAATTGCTTCACCCTTCCCAAATCACAAAGCTTTCATTCGGAACCCTTTAGTACACTCACACACTTTCCCGACTTTTATTTCACAACACTTAAAAGTTTTTAGAATTCACCCTTTTTTACTAAACATAGCCTTTTTTAAACATTAGGCTTTTCACTTGAACGCACGCTTTATCACTTTTCGTTATTTGTGTTGGAGCTTTATTATTATTATTATTATTATTATTATTATTATTATTATTATTATTATTATTATTATTATTATTATTATTATTATTATTATTTCTTTTTTTTTCTTTTTCTTTATATAAGGAACTCAAAACCCAAAACCCACAATTGATTTCCCTCACATTTCTAGCCATCTAACAACATACACTCTCATCTCACAATATATGACGATATAAGAGCTAAAATCGAGCTCAGCTAACAAGAAATGGGGCATAAGCTCAAGGGGGCTCATTTGGAATATTTTAAGTAGCTTATATATTTGGATATGGCCGGAATAAGGGTGATAAATGTGCCTCGATGTCATTTCCAAATTCAATCACGTACGAGCAAAATCAAGCCACCTCAATGCAATTTCCATAAAAATGCAAGCAAGATCGATAATTCACACAAGGCTACTCACTAGTTTCCACTGGGTTTTGGAAAACATAATTAAAAGAGATTTTAGAGCTTTGAAATCTTTTCACGAGCAAATGTTGATTATATATATATATATATATATATATATATATATATAGGTGGGTTTTGGACGAAGCACAAAAATTCGACTCCTTACACAAGAGGGCATAAACATGTAAAAACCCGACAAGTAAACTATTCAAACTTCCAAGCATATGGTGATTACTCAACAATGTAATAAACTCACAAAAGACATAAAAACGACTCAACCATATAAATGTGCAATTAGTAAGCGTCACTTCGCCAAGAATGCGTCACTTCGCCAATGCTCGAGTTAAGAAAGACAAATCATGCTTTGTAAAACCCGGACCCTAACAACCTACCCACCCCACACTTAAACCATGTAGTGCTCTTATTGCATTTTAATGAAAATCATGTAAAAGGGGGATGAGATAGAAGCTTCCTTAACCGAGCGAGTTTGGGTCGAGCTCGGTGGGGTCCACTTAAGCATCCAAGCAATACCAACTTAAATCGAGCTTGGCTTATTTCTCCCGGCTCCATGAACGCTACCAATCTTATCAAATCGACCAAGGTTGGAGTCGGAAAACAACACCTATAAAAGAAAATCACACAAAATTAAAAACATAAGAAAATACGCACATGAATCAAAACAAAACAAGACCAAGGGCTAAAAGAACCAAAAGACAACACAAAATTTGTTTTAATTTTTTCAATTTTTGAATGTTTTTGGATTTTTATATAATAAGAAAGTGAGAAAGAAAGAAATGTAAAAATAAAAGAAATAAGCGAAAAGAACATGGGTTACCTCCTAAGAAGCGCTTGTTTTACGTCATTAGCTTGACGAACTCTCTTCTTGATTATGTGGAGGATGGGAGGATCCACCAAATGAACAACCTCCTTGTCAGGAGGGTCCACTCTTCGAACCGTTCTCGGGGCGTCGCATAACGACAATGGCCTTTGATGAAAAGCAAACGTCCCAAACGGGCGAGTAAAAGTCGTCTTGGCTTGATCTTCGTGTGGAATTGTGGTTTTAAAGTGACCCGATGACTCATGTAAGAAATAAAAAGAATAATGGCCGGATAGCGTGTCCATCATTTGGTCAATAAACGGGGGAGGGGAATGATCTTTCTTGGTTCCCGCATTTAACTCCTTAAAATCGATCAACATCCTCCATCCCGTTGTAGCCCTCGTGGCCAACAACTTTCCTTTTTCATCCTTGATAATGGATATATCGCTCTTCTTTGGTACTAAGAGAACGGGACTCACCCACTCACTACCGTCAATTTCGAGCATTAAGCCTTCTCCAATAATTTCAATTTCTCGTCTTCCACTATCTCCTTAAAATTTGGATTCAAACGCCTTTGGAATTCTCGATATGGTTTGGCATCATCCTCCAAGACAATTTTAAGCGCTTCAATCGACCTCTCCTCATCCTTTCGATTCGAATTTGCAAAGATAATAATCGATTTGTTCTCTTCTTCCTCCAAATAGACATGCTTGAGGTGAGATGGGAGAGGCTTAAGCTCGGGCTTGTGCCTCCTCTCGACCTCATTGGGGGCTAATTCAAACAATTCAATGATCCCCTCAAGATAATCTTCAATCTTTTCAATCCCATCATCAATAATCTCCACCTCCCCCTCTAGAATTTCATCGTTGTCCTCAATGACACATAAGTAATCCTTCTCACCCAAACATTTGGCACATTGAAGCAAATAGAATCATCGTTACGAACAAGGGTCTCATTCCTTTCACCACAACTTTCAACACAAGCTCCCGGGTCAAACTCATCCGCAATGCTCTTTACCTCTATATAAACTTGTTCGACCAAATCTCGGATCACATCCATATGTAAGCAATCCTCAAAAGATAAGCATGATGGAGAAGGCATAGTCCCTTTAGAGGTTGGTGCCTTGTAGGCATTAGAGGATTTGTGTAGGCCATCGGGAAGTGCCTTTGCCAAAGTGGAGCCCACGGGGGTGGAATCAAGAGGAGTAAGAACACTCGGAATAGATTCCTCGACGAACGGTGGGACAAGCTCATCATCAACCACCCCACCACTTCCAAGGTCCGTGACTGCAAGAGGATGCGAAGGTTGGCTCGGCAATTCATCTTCCTCATTCGCTTGCTTCAACATATTCACATCACTTTCCAATTGCTCCATTGTAGTGTTCAACCCATTCGTCGTGGCCTCAAGAGCGTTGAACCTAGCATCAAACGATTGCAATTATTGCAAAATGGCTAAGAGATTTGAATCGGAGGGTGGAATAGAAGCATTCACCAGAAATATGGAGGGCAGGAGGGGCATTTTGGCATTGGAGCTCACACCGCCAAACAACTCATACGGATCGAGATTTTTTAGCACTATTGTTGGCACCAATCGGGGCGTGATTAAAATTGTAAGTCGCCTCCACAAACGGTTTGTTAACATCTCTCATAGTGCGGATGGGGGGGGGGGGGGGGACTTTTGGACATTGGAGCTCACACCTCCAAACAACTCATACGGATCGGGCTTTGGAGAACTATTGGTGGCACCAATAGAGGCATGATTGAAATTGTAAGTAGGAGGACCTCCATATGAGCCGGAATTCGGAATTTGGCCACCTACATTCCCATTCGGACTCCCAAAGCCACCATTAGACATAATCGGACAATGATCAGGAATACCATAACCGCCATATGGGTCGGGATTCAGATATTGGCCACCAATGTTCCCATTCGTACTAGAAAAGCCTCCATTATACATATTCGAGATTTTATTGGGAGCATCATAACCACCATAGGGACCGGAATTCGGAGTGTGCATATTCGGAAAGTGATTGGGAGCACCATATCCTCCATAAGGACCATTCATACCCGTGAAGCCACTATACGCAACATGGTTTGCATCATGCCCTCCCATGTTGGGTTGATCATTGCCGATTCCACCATTGGAAATATGGTTTGCACCATGCCCCCCATGTTTCCAAAACCATTATACATCATTCCATTCCCAACATGGTTTGCACCATGTTCTCCCATTTTGGAAATGTAACCTCCATTGCCATAAGGACCTTGCATACACTCCATAAAAATGTCAAATATAAAAGAAAGCTAGAAACACAAAGAAACTACAAGCAAATTGAAAACCTTCACCAAGCCGAGTCGCAATGGCACTATTTTATTTGTAGATTTTAGTGGTGTATATGGTTCATTGGCTCGGTATTATCGGATTTCGATTTCTAGTATGAATCGATGGGTTTTTAGCTTGTTGGAATTAAGAGAAAACAGAAATAAATGGAGACTAGATGAAATTATAACTAACTATGAAAAGAAATGCAAGTATTTAGGATGCCTCGTGCGTATGCCTAATGGAAATAGCAAGCAAGAATGAAAACAAGCAACAAAAAGCAATGTTTCACCAAGTATAACTAAAACAACCTAAAGTACAATCATGCATGCTTGATCATAAAATCGAAAATAATGCAAATTAGAAAAAATCAAAAGTACCAATAGAAAGAGTAATAAAATTTGACGTGAAAGTTTAAAACTTTACGAGAAACAACAAGAAATGAAGAGTAGATCTAATATCCAACTTAGAACTATGCATGAAAACAAAATCCACAATAAAGCATATGAAATACTCAAATTAAAAACGATCAAGAACTCGATCTATGATCTTGGTGTGTCACTCACTTAGATTCCATGGACAAATCATAAGATCTAACAAGAAATCTAAGAGCTAAGGCAAAATTTATAAAATGAAGAACATGCATGAAATTGAAGAACAAGGGTGAAATTAAAAGAAAGCTTACTTGAATTAAGGTAAGGAAATACAAACTTGAATGAAATTGCAACAAAATAAAATTCAAGGGAAGACTTGAATTCTTCTTAGGCTTACAAATACAAGGCAAAGCTTGCAAATTAAATCTAATAACCTAAGAAAGAGAAAATAAATCTGAAAACTAGAGAGTGAATTAATCCCAAACACATGCAAGAGTTGGGAGGAGAGTGGATCCCTTCTTTGTGGCAAGAGGTGGGGTTTATATAGTTGTTTGTAGAGGCAAAATCGTCAAAATGCCATAATTCCCGGACGTGCAGTCGATCGACTACGGTTCGGTTGATCGATTGGTGGTCAGTCGATCGACTGTTGTGCTTCATCCATGCCCAGCTTCTGTCGAGAAGTCAATTTCAGAGCTTTCGGTCGATCCATGATTCTCGGTCGATCGATTGGCAGTCGATCGACAGGTCGACAGTCGATCGACTGCCTTGGTTCCAAGTGATTTGGCTACTATCGAGCAGTCGATTCTGTAATTTGCCGTCGATCGATCGACAGGAATGGCAATCGATCGACTGCCCTGCTGCTCCCGGCTCTATTTTCTCGTTTTGGCATGGACATTGGGCCTCAATGCTTTGGCTCGAACCTAGGCGCATGCCGGCACATCCTGGAGCAACTCTAACTCATTAAACCATCTACAACATAAGAATTTTTAGCTCAAAAACCTATGAATCAAACAAACTTCATCAACACTAGAGATATAGGGTTTGAAGCATTAAAACAGGAAAATAACCTAAAGTCCTAACAAAACTTGACTCAAAACTGCTAAAAATGACCCTAAACCTTAAATAAAAGTAAGGGAAAAAAGCAACAATTACATGCAAAACACGTGTACAATGGGTGATTTTGAGTTTCTAATTTTTGAATCTTAACAAGGTGTATGCATTGTCCGACTTGAGCGTATACACCTCCCTTATAGAAACACACTTGAGTGAATTGATCGAACACCCTCAAAAATTTCATTTGTGAGGAAGTCATCGATTTGGTTTTCATTTGAGAAGGGGTAATACGAGCAATGCTTGGCGATAACAAGTTTTTGTTGATACTTTCATCATATTAATTAAGATAAGCACAAGGATTTTTTCTTTTTGCATAATGTTCATTGCATGTACATTCTAGAATCTTTTCGTTGTTCGAGGACGAACAAACCAATAAATGTGGGGTGGTTGTTTTTCATGTAATTGTGGTGTTTTTCTAGTGTTTTTAATTAGAATTTTATATTGTTTTTATTAGTTTTTGAGTCGATTAGTTAGTTTTCTAGGTTGTTTTTCTTGTTTTATTGTTTTTCATGTTTCTTTTTGACTTTATACTTAATATGGTTTAACGGGTTCACTTTATTTGAGGTTTGGCATAATTCTTGGGTTTTTATGATCAAAATTCCTATTTTCATAGGTAAAGACATTGAGGACCAAAGTTCAAGCCAAGCCGTGCTAAGGCGTGCCAAAATCGGTGCCAGCCACGTCCAAATCCGCACCAGCACCCTTAGCGCAAGAGGGGGCATGCCAGGCATGGCCATTTTCGTGCCAAAACTCGCACCTAACCCCCCCAAGTAGCACCCAATGCATGCCCATTTCAGCGCCTAGCCTGGCGCCCATGTTCCCCCTAGGCATGCCCTGCCCACGCCCATTTAGGCGCCCAGCCTAGCGCCCAAGCACGCCAACATCAGCGCCCATTCTCGCGCCAGGCCTTGCCTAACCCAGCGCCCACCTGCCGAGCCATGCTCGCCCATACTGAACCAACCACGCCCAAGACTGAGCCAACCAAGCCAAAAGGGCTAGCCAAGTGTCTAGCAAGGCTATTTCGGGTTAAACCTTGGTCAAACCCAGGAATTCAAGACCTTAAAGCCCGATTTGACCCATTTAACCCCAATTAAACCTAGTATAAATAGAAACCAACTCTCATTTATTAAACATACATTCTCCTCCGAACCCAAGCATGGGTTTAGGATTAAATTTTCTCTCTCTAGTTCTTAGATTTAATTTCAAGCATTTCCATGGGTTTGTAAACCTAAGAAGAATTCAAGTCATCACTTGGATTTTAATTTTGCTATTTCATTCAAGTTTGTTGTTCCTTTCCTTAATTCAATTAAGCTTTCTTTTAATTTCATGCTTTCCTTTAATTTTCATGCTTGTTCTTCATTTTATGAATTTTGCCTTAACTCTTAGATTTATTGTTTGATCTTGTGAATTGGCTAAGGAATCTAGGTGAGTGATACATCTAGATCAGAGATCGAGCCCTTGATCGTTTTTATTTTGAGTATTTCATATGTGCATGCTTGTTCTTCAATTTATGCATTTTTCCTTAGCTATTAGAATTGTTGTTTGATCTTGTGAATTGGCTATGGAATCTAGGTGAGTGACCAAGATCATAGATCGAGTTTCGGATCATTTTTATTTTGAGTATTTTATATGCTTTATTTTGGTTTTTATTTTCACGCATGGTTTTATGTTGAATCCTAGATCTACTCTTCGTTTCTTGTTGTTTTTGAAAAAGTTTTAAACTTTCACGCTCTTTCTATTGGTACTTTCAATTTTTGCTAATTTGCATTATTTCCAATTTTATGATCATGCATGCATGGTTGTACTTTAGGTTATTTTAGTTGTACTTGGTGAAACTTTGCTTTTACTTGCATATTTTCATTCTCACGCTCGAGGCATCCGACCAACTTGCATTTTATATTTCCTAGTTAGTTTATTTTCATAGTTTCTCATTTTCATTTATATTTCAAGCTAAAAAACCCTTGATTCTTACATAGCAATCGAATACCAAGCAACCAACTTCTAATAAACCACTTAAACAATTTACAAGCTTATGATACGCTTCTTCTTTCAAACTCAACTCTTGCCTCTTAAACATTAGGCATCAAAAGAAAATCAACAATACTAAACACAAGCCTTTATAAGCATAAGCAACAACTCAACAACATTCACCATCCTCTTTATTCTTTTTTTTAAATTCTTTTTTTTATTTTCTCTTCTCTTCTTTTTTTTAAAAGATGGTGATCCTTAAAAGTTATTACAATCTTTTCATTAATCCCTGATCACAAATCCAAAACATAAATAACCAACTAAAATAACTAACTCTTACCCCACGCTATTAATGGCGTAGGAGTTAACTCATTAACACTCATGGCTATAGGAAATGGATATTTGGCTATGAGGGGCTCATTCAGAATTTATAGTGGCTAATATATCTGGATATGACCAAAATAAGGGTACTTTCTGTGGCCAATCGCCATGTTCAAAGTTAACTACACACTACCATTTCAAAGAGATCTCAAAACAGAACCCACTCAAGTACATGCAAAGATGATAAACACTCAGGCTACTCACCGACTTTTGCATGAAGAGATTTTGAATTGACGCTGCTTTTAAGGTTTCACGAAATCATTTACGTCTAAGTAACATTTGAAAATATATAAATAATAATTTTAAAAATTTTATGCACTTACACACGCTCAAAGACAAGAACCTCAAATCGTACAAAGTCAACTTTGACAGGATAAACCAGACAAGCACAATAAAGCACATGAATAGCAATCAATCACGTTCAAATATTAGCTACTATAAAAACACGAATTCAAATTGCACAATTATAAAATATAAATCATCACTTAACTACCCTCCCCCTTCTTAAAAATCCGGCAATCTCTGAATTTCCATAAATACGTATAAAAATAAAATCAAAAGGGGAAGGGAATAAGAAAATGTCCCTGAAGATGAAATAGTCCAGTCTCTCCAAATAACAATGTGTTGATATGTCTTGAATCTCTCACTTTGCAATGCTGTACGGGGGTCTCACTGCCTGGTCAACGAGTTAGGGGGTGAAGTCCCCCTTACCTGGGGGTTCCGAGTTGGGGGGGGGGGGGTGGGGGGTGGGGTGACACCCTCGCGCCAATGGTATACAGTTCTGTGAAAATCATCCTTATGTGGCCCGAAAAGAAGAGTTAAACCTCAAT
>BMAC01000662.1:617552-645741 GCA_014905375.1 Phtheirospermum japonicum
TTGCGCAGGCATCGATCGGGGGGGGGGGGGGGGCGATGGGGATAAAGGATGTCATCGGATGAGTGCGTTGATCGACGGGGACAAAGAGCATGGTCGACGTAGGCGTCGATCAACGGAATTGAGTCGATGGGGACAGAGAGACTCATTGATCAGTCGTCGGTGGTCTGGTCGATCGACACCAGCAGTGCAGTGGCATCGCCGCTGTGTCCACGCAGGCGTCGATCGATGGTTGCTTCCCTGCGCCTCATTCTTCGCTCGATTGATCGACGTTCTTCAGTGAGAATTCCTCAAAATGTTCTAGAAATAATGAAAAATATAGAAAAACACGACAAAATACAAAAACTAAGAAACATTAGAGAGGAAAAATATAAAAATCGCAAAAGGATACGAAAAACTTGGGTTGCCTCCCAAGAAGCACTTGTTTAACGTCAAAAGCTCGACGACTTCTACAAGCAATGCTATCCGAGATTCAAGAATAAGTGACGGTCGTGCCACACCTTAGTGTTCTCTAAGAGCGAGGCGGGGCACGGAAAGAAAGTCGTAGAATAAGAGAAATGAAAATTTCAACTCGCTTTGGAAGTCAGAAACGCGAGTAATCGATCACCACAAAGATAGCAGAAGTCAATCGGAGCATGGGGCAATCCTCGATCACTGGAATAACTAGGAAATCCATCAAACAAACGGCATAACAATCGACCAACTCGAACTCCTTCATTTTTTTGACATCCCCTTCAACGATCTGGAGAATATTTAATGCCATATCCAGGCATAGAGGAGGGCGATCGGGATCCTTCTCGACTATCTCTTCCACCACCTAAAAGTTAAGACTTAACAACGGTTCAGGTGGCACGAAGTGAGGCTCAATAATCTCATCATTCTCCAAAACCGGCACCACAGCTTCACCAACCTCACATAGAGAAAGTAAGCTCGAATCTCTAACATACTCCAGGCTCTCCAATGGAAATAATCTAATCTCTTTTGAACGAACATTCAAGCTCAAATCACCGACATCAAAGGTGGGCTCCACCACATCAAAAGTCGGCAGCTCGTCAAAAGTAAGCTGCTTCACCTTTGGTTGACTTGGAAGTTTGTCCTTCTCGTTCACCATTTTTGCCATAAAAGCTTCTATTTGACCCACCATGGCCTCCAGATTCTTCAGCATCTTAGAATTGTCATTTAACCGCACACTCTGGTTATTTACCTGCACAGTCAATTGAGCAAGTCCGTCTCGGTGATGAATGGTCTCAGCTTCTTGATCTTGTTGCCACACCAACAACTGATCATCCGGTGGGGTAAATTCTTCATAGTCGGATAATAAGGAATTGAGTCAGGAGGGGCATAAGATTAGTGGCTCAGATAGGAAGAATCAGACCGGGTGGAGCATATGAGTCATATCCCGAGTAGTACAAAGGTGAGGCGGAGGGAATATGATTGAAGTGATCAGGTGAAGCATATGGATCGTTGCGGATAAAATAGTATGAATTGGAAGATGGGGCCCATTCAGGTGAGTAAAACGTTCCTATGAACCAATCGTACACTTCCTCCCACGCTTTCAAGGAATCAGTCTCTAAGTTTCTCAGCCATTTTCTTGCCCGATCCTTTAGCGTGAAAGGGAAGTTTAACATCTCACTTGATCCCTTGTAAGGCCAAAAAGAGGGAAGGTCCGGGTGATGGCCTCATACTCTCGGATGAACTTCAGCGGATCCTCGCTTAGGAGCCCATGAAAAACTGGGAGTCGCTCGTAGTACAACTCGTCAGGATCGTAATCCAGCATTGCGGAGCTTATTGGAATGGCCGGTTGAAAGGCACGCCTATCGTACATATTCTCTTTTTTTTAATATTTTTTATTGGTTTTATTTTTTATTTTTTTTAAATGGCTTGTTGAATCTTGGTCATCGAGGTACCATACATACACAACACTCAACACACAAGATTAAACGTACCGGCGGAAAATAACATAAACAAACAAAATGAGAAATCACAATCAAACACTAAACACAAACAAAACAAATAGAAACACGAACAAAGATCACAAAGAGCAAACACAAAAATCACAACCTTTAGCCTTCCCCGACAATGGCGCCGAAATTTTGAATCGAACTTTTCGTACCTACTTTTAAATAAATTTGTCGAGCTTAAAAAGTTTGCTTGCAAGAGTACGAGGTCACTTGTAGGTTGGTAAGTTGAATCGAGTCGAATTCTCGAGGAAAACTAATCGGAAGTAATTATTGTGTTTGATTTCATGAATAAGAAAATAATGAAGAAAAAGCTAATCTAAACAATCAGAATCAAGTCGTTGATTAAAACTATGAACAGTGAAATCAAAAGCTTTGAGAAGATTTAAGAAAACAAGGGTCCAAGGCTCTAGAATCATCTCCACGACCACTTGGGCATTTCATAGAACACCTTACCTACGAGTTAGGGTTGTCAATCCCAACTTGTAGATTTAGTACCCAACAAACCCAATTGATGGTTCTAAATCATCAACATATTCAATAATGCAAATAAAAAACAGTCAAGAACACAATTCATCATGAAAAGCTTGAAAGATCATCAATGGAGTTTTGAAGAATTATTATTCTAATAAGAATATCTAACAAGCATGTAATTAAAATGTAAGAGGAAATAAGGAACTCAACTACTAATACGAATCAAGAACATCACAAACTCAACAAAAGTTCATAATCTAAACTATCAAGAAATTAAACTAATTAAGCAAGGGAAATTGAAAACTTACTAATTAATGAAGAAGAGTAACATCATCCAAATGCAAAATTAAACTAAGAACTACTAAGTAATTAATCTAAGGTTTACTAAAACTAAGAAACTAGAGTTTGAAACGGAGAAGTAGAAGAAAGAAAATAAAGAACACTCTTGGGTTGTCAATTCAAGAGGTTCGAGAAGAAAAGATGAGAATTCTGGCTGCTGGGCGCTGCTTCTGGCTGCTGGGCGCTTCTCATTTTAAAGGCACAGAAGTGGGCCTGTTCGCTTTATGGGCCGAGGGCTCTAAATTCCCGGAATTGTGCGACACTGGGTAACCCAGTGTGGACAGCATACCCAGTGTCAGTGGTAACACATCAAATCGAGGCACAATCTCGTTAAAACTCCACTCTCGGGCCCAAACTTGTCCATCTTAAGACCGAAAAACTTCAAAATCCCTGAATAAAATACGGTAAAATAAGTCGGACATATATAAATATGAAAATATGCTCAATCTATCCAACCTATACCGAGATTAATCACAAATCTAACTAAAATACCACCCAAACATGTATAAAAATCAAGACAAACACATGCTAATCAGAAGCATCCAACCGGATGGGATCACTATCATCCAATCCGGCCGGATGTCAGATCCATCTGACCGGATGTGAGTCCAATGTCAGCCAATCCAGACGGATGTCAGATCCATCCGACCGGATGTGAGTCCAATAGGCCAATCCGGTCGGGACATCCAACCGGTTGTGATTTCAGTAGGCCAACCCGGTCGGATGTCGATTCCATCCGACCGGATGAGTGTCCTTGTAGCTACTTCTTGGCGCTGACTTTCTCGTCCTTGTCTCTCGATTCTCATAATGGTTTACGAGATTTATCCTCTTGAAATCCCAGTCTCATCAAGCGCTCTAACTGCATGAGAAAACACATAAGTCATCTCAAAAGGACCAATTAACGATCGAAAAATCGGAAAGTTAAGTAAAAAGCTGTAAAATGCAAAATTATGCAAAATAGCCTAATGTCAACCCGAAAAAGATAACAAAATGACTCAAACATGACTCGAAACATATACAAAACTCATAAAAAATACGTACGAATCACTTTTGTTAATGAATGTTTTGTTTTTAAGTCGTAAAGTAACAAAAACAAAATTAATATTCTGCAGGTTTTTGTGCCAAAACACATGGATAATCATTTCTTTTGCACCGTGGTGAATTTCGTGATAGAAAAATTCAAATCTTGGATAACAGAATACATTCAGATGCCAATGAATATGGTCAAGCTATCGAAATTGTGGTACGCAAATGATCTGCTTTAATATTCTTTTGAATCTACTTTTTTTGTTGTCACTTTTTTCACTCAAAAGTGTCATATTTTCATAAATTAGTGACACATCTGTAAACGTTTTTACACATTGCTTTAAGATTTTTTTTTTTTTATGTATTTATGTTACTTATTCAGTTAGAATTATCACTTTTAGTGTATAAATGTCACTTTGTATCATTTTTAGAATGCTTTTGTAGTCAACTTATTTTAATTCTTCTTACTTTTATGTTATGTAGCACGAGCAAATGGCTATATTTCTCCAAGAAAAAAATCACCCTAAAGGCATGCTTGTATGTGACTATACAATAGAGTTTGTGAATTTTCCATGGAAATCATCAGTAGAGGCGAACGATTATAGTGTGATTTTGATGCACCACATAGAGCATTTCAAAGGTGAACCTTATGCTAGCCCCGACGATTTGTCAAAGGTAATATTTCTTTTATTTTTCTATTTTTTTAATCTGAATGTATTGAATATTTTTTTACAACGTGCTGAATTAATCATTGTGTTTTTTTTTTTTTCTGAAGGCTTTAGTACGTAGAGTTCTGAGAGCGACAATATGTCTCAGGGTGTAATGTGGCAATATCGATTGTTTTGATGAAGATTCTAGACTTTTGCTTGAAGAAAGATGATTTGAAGAAGGCGATTGAAGAAAAGAAAAGGGGTGTTGCTGAGTTGAAGAAGAATAAGAAATTAAAAAGTAGTGTTAGGTCTTTGAAGGATTTTTGTTGTGTTTCTGATGTGAAAATATTTTATATTTTTTCTGATGTGAAAAACTAGTTTTTGGATGTTAATGGTGTGAAAAAATGTCACATTTGCACCAAATTTTGTCACTTTTGTGCAGAATAGTGTCACCGTTTTTTGCTAATGTGCCTTGGATGTTAAGGGTGGTAGCTTGTAATCAAGAAGTGTCGCAGTTTCTATTTGAGAACAATTAGATGATTTAGATTTATGCTTTATTCTAAAATAATTATCCGATAATTATCGTTATTGTCATTGTTTTTTTTATGCAAAAATTGTGACACTTTTCGTAGAACAATGTCACTCTTTGCTAACATGTCTTGGATGTTAGTGTTAGTAGCTTATAATCAAGAAGTGTTGCAGGTGATATTCAAAATCAGTTAGGTGGTTTAGATTTATGCTTATTTGAGAATAATTAGCTGATAGTCATCGTTATTTTGTTATTTTTTGTTTTTTAATGAAAAAATTATCACATTTGCAACAAATTGTGTCATTTATGTGCATTAAAAGTGCACCCTTTTTTGCTAACGTGTCTTGGGATGTAAATGGTAGTAGATTGTAATCGAGAAATGTCACAGGTGCTATTCGAGAATAGTTGGCCGATAATCATCGTTATGTTTTATGCAAAAAACTTGTCACGTTTTTTTGTACCAAATTGTGTCACTTTTTTTTTTTGCAGAAAAGTGTTACTATACAAATTATAGTAGTAGAGTTATAATTTCACACATACATGTGCAACTTTTTTAATTAAGTTTATAATATTATAATCAAATCGGTTCACCTATAACATAATCAGCCATACCAAACTTAAAAGGAATTAGTGTCACTTTTTAAGATATTACTGTCACTTTGTCAATAAAAAGGGTCATACAAATGTAGTAATTTTACAAAAAAAATTTACTACTAAAATAAACAAGCATTGGGAGTCTTGGAACCAAACCCCCGGGCTTGATTGTCAACAGGAACATTAGTAGTCTTCTTCTTCTTCTTGATCTTTTCAATATGTCCCTGCTTCCTTTTTTACTTCTTCCCTTTTTAGTAGAGCGAGCAAGATCTAGACACATAGTTTATTAACTTGAAATTGAGAGGATTCGATTGGTTGTGGTAAACTCTTCAAGGCAGAAACAGCAAGAGAATCTATATTGTAACCCTTTTTGGTGATTTTTCTTGCTTCCTTATTTCCTTGGCACTCCAACACAAGATTGTAATGCTTTCGTGACATGTCATGAAGCCAAGGAATGGCATCAGTAGGCTCTTCATTTTCCTCTCCACTTTCCCGAGTTGTGCTTTTTAACCTGTCCCAAACATCAAATTTGGCAATTTTTGTATATATGCTCTTAAGATTTTCATGGAGTTATGATTGTGAAGTATTCTTAAGCTATGACAACACAAGATGCTACCTTCCTCAAAATTCTTGCAAGAGCAGGTGATCAGGTTACACCATTGTGAGCAGAAAGTTTATAAGTAGTTATTATCTCATCCTGATCAAACTCTTCACAATTAGTTGACAACATTGAAATATATTTAACTTCAAACTCTTCGAACACTCTCAATATGTACTCCTCAGAAACATGTTTCAACATCCCAGCTAATGGCAGGACAGTTGCCGGAATTGACCTTGATGACTGGAAATCATCATTTGTTTCATTCTTCCTCCAATTCTTGACTAGGTTCTTGAAAATTCCATAAAAACTAGTCAAGCTCGTTGTCTTCTTTGAACTGAATATAATTACATTATTTGTACTCTCACTTCTTTGCGAGGAAAGCATCCCGACAAAGAAGAAGTCTTTGTTCAAGGTTGTGCACCATTTGTTCCTTAGATCATACAATTGCTGAAACCATGATCTGTCTTCTAATCCATATTTTAAAACCATATGACTCCAACAGGACTCAAATTCATGCTCATCAATACATCCCGACAAGTATTTTTTAAATGATTCTTTAAAGTCATTGTTTGATTATAACTGCCCAATCCTACTTATAACATTCTGATACAAATGCCATTGGCAAAGCATATGCTTTGCCCGGGGAAAAACCTACATGTGGGAAAAGAATAATTATTTCATATAAGTATCAGTTCTAAAACTGTCACTTTTTCTATCATTACATTCAATTTTTAGCTTCGAACGTGTCACTTTTGTAGTAATATATTTATTTTCATAAAAATATTGATTTTAGATCAAAATATAAAGTGAACGATCGTAGGCCAAAAGTGACACTTTTTGAGACAAATGTGACTGAAGTTAGTGGAAAAGTTATAGTTTCAAAATAAAAGTAGACAAACAAATGAAAAGGACCATGATTAGTAAATATTATACCTTTTATATTGCATTAGCTATTGCTTGAACCTGATCAGTGAATATAGTGACTAAACATTTCCCTCCCATGGATTTCTTATAAACCTCAAAAATCCATTCAAATGATTCTATTTTATTATTCGACAAGAATGCACAACCCAACATAACGATTCTTCGATGATGGTTAACGCCAACTATTGGAGCATAAATCAGATTGTATGTATTTGTTCGATAGGTCATGTCAAATATTACAACATCCCCAAATAATTCATAGTCTTCTTTCATCATTGAATCCCTTCAAAACACATTATTCAATTCAGCCTCCTCATCCAACTTAACTCTAAAAGAAAAGTCATCATCAGATTGTTGCTGCTGTAAAATCTCAACAAGTGTCTGTGCATCCCCACCTTCTATTTCTTTTATTTTTAAACGATTAACAAAATTCAAATGGTCTTTGATCGTGTGACCAATATTCTGATCTTCACCTACTTCATGTGCCATATAACGATAAGAATCGGTTGGTCTCATTCTGGAAGAGACCATATCTTGTATAACTTTACCTTTCTCAATTGTAATTTTCTCTCAGAAAGATGTAGGTGGCCCCACTCTTTTATAGTAAACGGATGATTATGCACTGTCTTATATTCAATAACTACATACCACCCATCATCATTTAATTTTACCCTCACTGAAGCATCACACCCTGTGCGCGTGACAAGACATTTCTTCTTTGATGTACCTGATTTCCTAAATCCTTCACAAGAGCACACAAAGTAATGCTCAGCCACAACTCCATCTTTAGTTTTTCTAGAAGTTGATTTATGAACACAGAAGCCAAGCGCACGACCATGTTTCTTATACAACTCATGCATATCATTAATCGTATTTCTCCTCAAATCCAAGAGAGAACCAGACACATCTACACATTTCATAGTAAATATACTTATAAGTATTGGGACTTTTAAAGATAGAGTAAAAATGATAATGGTATATGGAAATGCGACAGTGTTTTACATAGAAAGTGATAATTTTCAACCAACATATTTAAGAATCGAATAATGACAGTTAATTTATAGCAATAGATCTCATCTCTAATAAGTGGCTGGGAATATATAGGAAAGTGATAATATTTTGTATAGAAAGTGACAGTTTTCAACTAATAAATTACTGCTTAAAATTACCCTACAGAAAACAACATACAATTTCGGAAATGATAACAAATAATGTAGAGAATTACCTTCTTCAATTATATCAAGTTGTTCGTGCTCATTTATAGGTTCGAAATTAGGGATTTCTGCATCATCTCCATCCAAACAAACCATAATTTATGAATTGAAGCTTTCATGCTCCATTACATGAGTGAAATCCACGTCAATCAGTTGTGAATCCGTAGCGAGGTCCTGGTGGAGTCGTGGAGGAGGCACGGACAAATCCGAACTAACATAATTAGAATCTGAACTAAAAAAACTGATGATGAGACTTGTTGCATTAAATTTGCGTCACTCGATGATACATCCATGGCGGAGGCACATCGGAGGTGCGGCTGAGGCACAATGAGTGTCGATGTCTTTTTTTCCTTTTAGGGTTGGGGGTAGATTGGGGAGAGAGAAACAACTAGAAGAAGCCATGGCGTAGGCACGACGGGGCAGAGGCGCAAGCAGTCCTTCTCCTATGACGTCGGTGCGAGAGAATTTTTTGGACGGGAGGAAGGGAGTTGGGAGAGGAGAGAGAGAGTTGGGAAGGGGCTACCATGGCAGACGGGCTGTATTTTTTTAATTTATATATGAAACTCGAATTGGCTTAGCTGATCCGGATTGGATGTGAATTTTGACTCCGTCACATTGTAAAGAATTTGCGTGACCGTCACACATGAGACTAACTCTTCGACATCATGCAAAACTTTTGAAACTCATGATGAAGTGTTTAGAATTCTAAATCATATATTGAAATTGAAAGTTGAAGTTCCACCGATACCGTTAGTACGAAACAATCTTTAGGATTATATATACAACAACTTAGAATTTGAACTTAAAGGTTTGTGTATTATTCTCTTAAGTATATTTTTTAGTATATATATATATATATATATAATATATATATATATATATATATATATATATATATATACTTATCTTTTATAATACACGAATATTACACTAGTTATACCAATAAACCAGGGGCGGATCTACAAAATAAATGATTATATATATTAGGTCATAATATTTCAAAGATTTGAGATTGGTGAGTTGGTTTGTTACCTTGGTTTAGTTTGTAATTAAATCACCAAGGTTCAAACCCTAGCACGTACACATTTATTTTGTTGATTTTTCTTAATAAAATACTTTTTTTTTATTAATTTTCTTTATTTTATTTTATTTCTTCTTTGCAAATAAAACAAGGGGTTTTACTCTTGTATACATATATATTTTAATTTATTTTACAAATTTTTGTTTTTTTGACTTTATTTTTTCTTAATAAAACACTTTTTTTTTTTTTTTTTTTACAGATTTTTTGTTTTATTTGATTTCTTCTTTACAAATAAAATAAGGGTTTTACTCTTGTGGTGTGTGTGTGTATATATATATATATATATATATATATATATATATATATATATATATTATATATATATAATTTATTTTACAAATCTTTATTTTGTTGACTTTTGTTTTTTGCAAATAAAATATAACGTAAATTTTAATTTTTTGGAGTTGACCCATTTGTTTTGATAATTTTTGTTATAAAAACTTTTAGAAAAAGAAAGAAAAAGCCCAAAAAAATGTATCACTATTTCGTACTCCCAAATTTAAAATCTTGCGTACGCCACTGCAATAAACAATAAATAACAATAATAATATTGGATTTTTTATAGAGAAATATTGAATTAATTACAACGCTTAGCATGTTATCAATCTCTTCTTTGGGGGATAGAGATCAAATCCCTTGTGTATACGTGCATTTGTGATTTTTTAAGCTAATTTATAAAGGAAAAGAAAATTTTGAGAAAACACGATAAAGAAAAAAAAAACATTGGCTTTTTCAGTGACAAATATATTGTGTTTGCCAGCAACACTGCACTTGCACATGGATGCTTACAGCTTTTTTCTCTCAAGAAGCTCCACTGTGAAAAATAAACCTTTTTTCTTATTATATTATACATATATACATATATATATATATTTTAAATATGGTAAAAAACAACATTTGCTACTGGTGGGTTTCATTACATTGTCAATGGTGTGGTTTCGCTATCAGTAGTGGGCCGCTGAATAGTAATCAGATAATGAGTTTTATATATATATATATATATATATATATATATATATATATGATTGGGTTCAAATGAGAACATAGAGACTAATTTTGACCTTAGATCTAATCATTTGGGTGGATCAGATTTTTTCTATTTTTAATTTTAGTAAATCAATAATATGGTAGGCAAAGGGTTTTTATGTCTTTTTACTGAATGCTCTAAAATTAAATTAAATACATAAATAACAACCCTCAGCATCCTCCATCCCCCATCCCCGATTCCTCATCAGCATCTCCAAAGTCAACCCTCAGCATCCCCCATCCCTAATTCCCGCCGCTCCCCTCTCCCCTCGCCGATCTGGATAAACCGGTGACACAGGTTGCGGCTGAGCGCCGCCTTGCCATAGGCATGATCTAAACTTTTGTGCACCCCTTTTTAATTAATCTAAAAGCACGTCAGTTTGCTCGCAAGAGTACGAGGTACTTGTAGGGTGATGAGTTTGACTCGAGTCGTATCTCTCGAGAAAACAACTATTCGGTCTTTCGTATGTTTTTCTCAATTACGAATAGAAATAAAATACATGTACATTTGGGGTTTTAAAGAGTTTGAATTGATCATTATGAACTACAGCAGTAATTAAACTATGACTAATTAAACTAATTATTCTAACTAAATTATCAACTACGAGCAATAACTAAATTATGTTATGAAGATTTAAATCTAATTAACGTATCTAGGAACACAAATATAAGAAACTACCATTAAGCAATTGTATCATACGAATCTAAGAAGAATAGCTAAGCATAAATCAACTCGCATAAATAAACTAAATTAAACCAATATCCAATCATAAAATGATTAAGCTAATTAAACTAGTTCTAGCATTAACTAATCAAGCAATTAACTAGAAAATTAACTACGTAACTAACTCAGAGTTTAGAGAACTTATTGGAACTAAGAAAAGCAGTAAAAAGCTCCAGCTATTCCGGAGTTGCACGTCGATCTTGGGCGAAGATTGAATCTCGAATGCGAATTCGATATTTTGGACGCGTTGTTCTTCGATCCTTGATCTGCGTCTTCAAATCTCGTTATGAGATGTAGGATTATTGTTATTGTAAGCTAAGGAACCCTAGGTAGTCGTGTATATTTCCAAAAATCCGAAATATGGAGGGTTTATATAGATATTGCGAGTCTTGGCGCACAAGAAACCCTAAAATCCGAATTATGGGCCGTCGCGTCGACTGACGCAGGCTGGCTCTCGGCGTCGACGCGGGATGGGTGTGCGCGTCGGCTGACGCGGTCATGGATCGACGCTTCAGAAAGTTGCGTCGACGCTGCGTCGGTCGACGCGTCTTCAATCGACGCTTCAGAATGTTACGTCGGCAGTGCATCGATTGTCGCGGGCGGTGACTCGCGTCGACGGAGCGTCGATCGACGCGACAGAGAGCTTGTCTCGGTTCTCGATCTTTTTGCTACTCGTTTCACCGGAAAGCTCGTTCTCCTATTCTTGAACATCAAACTTCGTCTATTACGCGCTGAACTCTTCTGGTTACTTAGCTATAAGGTGAAAAACAACGAAATATCACCTATTTGCATCAATTACGATTAAAATACGGTAAAATAAGCTGGAACTATAAAATACAGAATTAATGCTTAAATCGTCCAACTTATACCAAAAATAAATAGAAAAACGAACTAAAAAGCTAATAAAAATAAGGACAAATCTACGTAAATCAGGGCAGAACGCGAACACCGGTTTAAGATGGCGGCTAGCGTAATCACCGGCGCCTCCCCATCCCCCCCTCCCCGATTTCCCCTGCTCCCTTCTCACTCGCCGTGAGCCGGTGACCCAGGTGTGGCCGAGCACCGCCTTGCCCAGAGCAAAACGCGAACACCAGGTGAAGGTGGCGTCTAGCGCAATCACCGGCGCCTCCCCCTCCCCTCCTCGATTTCCCCCGCTCCCTTCTCACTCGCCGTGAGCCGATGACCCAGGTGTGGCCGAGCGCCGCCTTGCCCCGAGCAGAACGCGAATAGAGCACACTGAGTTGGATGAGATATTTAGTGCCGCCACCGCATTTGTTGCGGCAACAGCCGCAGATCGGGCGGCAGTGAAGGTGTCGAACGACGTTGCGTGCCAAAATGGTAAATTTTGGGTAAATTTGTTACTGTTTCTTTATTCACGATTAAGTTTAGTGATTTTTGTTTAAGCTTTTCATTATCATTGGGTCCTCGGTTTTGAATCGGGCCTTGGCGATGTTGGTCGTGGGGATGTCTCCGATGGTTGGCTGTGGTATTGGATTTTGGGGTCTCGATCGGGTTGCTGCTGATTGGGGGTTTTCGGGCCGTCCTGGTGGTAGGTAGGCTGTGGTTCGACTGAGAATTCGTCGGGGTTGGCGATTTTGGTGATGTTGCTAGGCTTGAATGGTTGATATTGGCCAGCCGGGATGATTTCGTCGTCGTGGATTGTCGGGGTTTTGATTCGGATGGCTGCGATAGTTGATATCGGCAGGCGGGATGATTCGTCGTCGTCGCCGATTATTTTTTTCATTCAAAAAAAGGCAGTGTTTAGTGTATTTCAAAAAGCACTGGTAACAATATAAGAAAAAGCACTCCAAATATTACACAGTGCAATTATGTCCAGATTCATTGTGCTTTTTATACAGTATTGTAGTGCTAAAATCAGTCATGTGCGATGCTTTTACTATCCAGTTTTTTAATTTAATTATATATATTTTTTACGTCTTAAAACATGCAATATGTATCTTAAATTGTAGATCTTGAGAATGTGATTAATTTGATATATATTTCATTCAAAATGAATAAAAATTGAAAAAGTTATGGTTTGTTGAAAATTTGAGTTTTATTTCAAATTATTGAATTTGCAGTTTATAGACGAAATTTGCGATGCTTTTTATATACAATCGTAGTGTTTTTTTCTTAATCTATTATGCTTTCTAAAGAACAATGTAGTGCTCTTTGTAAACGTTGATATATGTCCAAAATACCATTTTTAATTAATTAATGCATTTTTTTACATTATTACCATGCTGACGTGTCATGATCTCAACCATCAAGATTATCCAATCTAATGGTCAAGATTAGTCCCTAGGTTCACATATAATGACGGGTTCTCATTTGAACCCAACCCATATATATATATATATATATATATATATATATATATATATATATATATATAGGGTTGGGTTCAAATGAAACCTTGTCAATATATGTGAAACCTAGAGACTTATCTTGACCATTAGATTGGATAATCTTAATGGTTGAGAACATGACATGTCAGCAGGGTAATTATGTAAAATATTGCATTAATTTAATAAAAAAGGTATTTTGGACATATATCAACATTTCGAAAGAGCACTGCATTGCTCTTTAGAAAGCACACGGGTAAATAAAAGAAAAGCACTACGACTGTATACAAAAAAGCATCACAAATTTTGTTTATAACGTAGGCAAATTCAAAATTCAAAATAAAACACAAATTTTCAACAAATCATAACTTTCTCAATTTTTATTCGTTTTAAATAAAATATATATCAAATTAATCACATTCTCAAGATCTACGATTTAAGATACATATTGCATGTTTAAAAATGTAAAAATAAATAAATGTAATTAAATTTAAAAACCTGAATATTAAAAGCATCGCATGTGATTAATTTTAGCACTACAGTACTGTAGAAAAAAAGCACTATTATTTACGAGTAAGAATTTGGATTTTTACTATATTTTAGTTCTTTTATAATAACGTAGCAATGCTTTTTTAATATTATTTGCAGCGCTTTTTTACTACACTATCACTGCTTTTTTCGATTGGCGAGGATTCTATGGTTTAAGCCGTCCGAAATCCGACCCAAAAACCCCCGTCGAACCCTGTTCGACAAAAATCCAGAGCCGCCGAGGGACAGCCGGCAAACCAAGGATCTAAACCCCCAACCGCCAATCTCACAACCAACCACAACTGTCCGAATCAACCACCGCAGCCGTCCGAATCAACCCCGACAATCCAAATCACCACCACCCAAACGACCCCACTGCCGCTGTTCGCCGAACCCGCGGCCGAATCAACCCCGATCCAGTTTCTGATAAGTTTTCAGGCTGAAATTAGGGTTTTGCTTAAATTGGTGGCTCAATAGAATAGGATCAACAGTCTTGGGGGACAATTGAAATGGGTGGCAAAAATCCTGGGGTCAATTTGCAGTATCTTGGAAATGGATGGGTATTAAAATCAAAACCCAACCCTAAATTCATTAGCCCCGTCTCTTTCTTCATTTCTTCCCAGTTTCTCTCCAAAGTCAGAGATCGGCCGCGTCCCCTCCTCCCTGACTCATCGATGGCGGTAGCGGCATCGACAAACGGAGGCGAAGATGGTGGGTAGAGATTCTGTGGCAGCGGTGATGGGCCCGGTGAATGGCTCGATTTGGCCTCCTCGGCTCCTCGATGGCTCAGCATCTCCGGCGAATCGGCGGCGCTAAAGTGCAGCCCCGGTGGTGATGGCGTTCGGCGGCTGTGAGGCGGCCCCACGTTGAGCAGCGGAGGTGACGGCTCAAGAGGCTGATTCCGGCGACCAAACTTCCTCACCTCCCTTAACTCATCGACGGTGGCGGCAGACTGGAATCAACATCCAGCGTTTGACAGCGGCAGGAAAGAGGCGGCATCGGCGGGAAACTGAAACGGCGCGAGCATCGAGGGGTCCGAGAGTGGCGATGGGGTCTTGTTTTGGTTTTGGGATGGGTTTCGAATTTGGTGGCTATCGATTCTGACGATGGTCAGTTTGGGTGGTGGGATTTGGTCGAGCTTCGGCAGGCTGAACCCAAAGCGGCATCGAAGGGGTGTATGTCGAACTAGAGGTATGGGAAGGAGCCGGAGATGGTGCGGCTGAGGCAATGGATAGGAGGAGCGGGCGAGGGAGAAGGGAGCGGTGGCAGAAATTGGAGGAATCGAGGAGTGTGCGGCGGAGGGGGTGGACTACCTCGCCGAGTTTGGGATTTCTAGTTTCTAGGGTTGTGATTCGGGGAAGGTAAGGGGGTTTGGGGAATAGACGGGTAGAGACGGGTTTGATGGCAGAATTGGTTTGACATTTAATATGATTAAGAGACTTTGTAAGATTACATAAAACCCCTTGTCCTTCCATATTTATAATTTAATGAATTTTAAAAAATAGAAAAAATTTGGTCCACACAAATGATTAGATCTACTGTCAAAATTAGTCCCTAGGTTCACATATAATGACGGGGTTCTCATTTGAACCCAATCCTATATATATATATATATATATATATATATATATATATATTTATATATATATATATATATATATAGTTTAGAACCTTCTCTTACATGGATTTTTTAGAAATAAATTATTAACAAGTTTAACACCTGTGTATTACACGAAATTTATAAAAAACTAAATATAAAAAATATTTCTGAAAATTACAAAGTTTTTAATTTTAAAAAAAACTTGAAAAGATATGTTCTCAACCCGTGCCCTGTTCAATTTATTAATTATTATAATTAATAATTAATATTATATTTTAATATTTAGATTAAATTCATTAATTATTATATTTACATATAAAAATTCAAAAGATATCACATTTTCAACCCGTCTCTGATCTATATTAATTAGTTATTATTAACTCATTTTATATTTCTATGTTTAGATTAATTTGTTAATAATTATAGTTACATACTATGAAAAATTCAAAAGGTGTCAACTCTCAAGCCTTCTCGCATTGTGTCATTGTCTAATTAAATATTAATTAATTATTATTATATAATTTTATATTTTTATATTTAGATTGAATTCAGTACTAATATCTGAGAGATTATACCATGGACTCAGGTGCGCCCTATAATTTAATTTATCATCGCATATAACTGACATATATCATCACATATAATCGGTACATATCATCAAATATAACTGATACATATCATCACAAATAATTAAAATTTTAAATCTAAAATTTTAAATTCTAAAATTAAAAAAATAAATTTAAAACAAAAAATTAAACCCTGAAAATGAAAAATTAATCCCTAAAATGAAAAACTAAGTCCTGAAATTGAATATTAAACTCTAAATCTTAAATTTTTATCATATATCATCACATATAACTGACACATATCATCACATATAACTAACACATATCATCACATATAACTGGTAGAACGATAGATTTTTGTCGGACCCTAAAATGAAAAATTAAATAAAAAAAATAAAAAACTAAACCTTAAAATGAAAAATTAAACCCTAGAAATAGAAAACTACACCCTAAAATGTAAAACTAAACCCAAAAATAAAAAAGTAAACCCTAAACTCTAAATTTTTGTCACATATCATTACGTATAACTACCATATATCATCACGTATAACTGTCATATATCATCACGTATAACTGAATGATAATAAGTTTTTACAGGGTGAACCTAGCAAGGTGCACATAATAAATTGCCCTAATATCTAGTTACATACTCCAATTATTGCAAATATATCATAATTTACCTATACAAAATAATTAAAATTTTAAAAAATTTTCAACTTTCATTATAAATACAATTTATTTAATTATTTTCACAAATAAGTTTTTTTTAATTAAAACTATTTTATATGTAATTTTCATTTAATTAAAATAAATAATTTAGACTCTTTCTACTAATTATACACGACTTATTTATATTTTTATATTAGAATTATAAAAGAAAATTATTGAATTAGACAATATAATAAAAGAAAACTATTAAGTTAGGCTAAATATAATAAAAAGAAAATTTTAAATTAGGCAAGATACAATAAAAGAAAAATATTAAATTAGGTATATATTAGATGACACATATGCAAGCGAAGCACCAAAAAAAATTATTATCCAAGGGAAGCATACGAAGCAGACACATATTTAAGAAGAACTTATATTAATATATACTTGTTTAACGCCTGTGTATTACACGGGACTTATCAAAAGATAAATATAAAAGATATTTGTGATAATTAAAAAATTTAAATTTAAAATAAAAAATTAAAATAATGTATTCTCAATGCATGCCTTTACATGTCTATTCTATTTATTAATTATTATAAATATTAAATAATTTTATATTTGATGTTTAAATTAAATTCATTAATAATCTTAGTTAATACTTACAAAAATTCAAAAGGCGTCACATTCTAAACTCGTGTCTAATATATATATTATTAATTATTATTATTAAATCATTTTATATATTAATGTTTAAAATAAGTTCGTTAATAATTATTAGTTACATACTTTGATACTCTCAACCCGTGTCGCATTGGAGTGGTGTTTGATCAATGTTTGTTAATTATTAGTATATAATTTAATAATTTTATGTTTATATTGAATATATTACTAATAGTTAGTTACATACTTAGATTATTATAAATAACTCATATTTTACCTATATGAAATATTTGAAACTTCATATTTTAATTAATTTTGTAATAAAGTTCTTTTTTTTGTAATTAAAATTATTTCATATGTAGTTTGTCTTTTTATTGAAATAATTAATTTAGATCTTATCTACTAATTATATATGACCTATTTATATTTTTATATTAGGAGAGTTAAAGGAAAGTATTGAATAAGGAAAAATATAATAAAATAATTAAATCAGGTAAGATAAAATAAAAATAAAAGTATTAAATTAGGTAAATATTGACATATAAGCAAACGAAGCACCATAATTTTTATTTGCCAAACGAAGCATACAAAGCAGACACATAGATTAGAAGGATTTTGCATTAATATATAGGGGATACAAATACTATATTTTGTACCATACAAAATAATTTTTAGCCATTTTTGACTCTTTAACTCTTGATATTTAAAATAAAATTGACTAGTAAGTTATATGAAAATTATAAAATGACACTTTAAAATATTATAATAGTTACAAAAATAAAATATATAATAAAAGCATATGATTAATTCAAAAAGAACATGAATCTTGTATTGATATACTAGTAACTCGAACCAATATACATATCTCAAAATTTAAAACAATAATTATTGGTGATATTAAATCATAATATTAATATCCTACACTTAAACATGTAAATATTTCATATAAGATATATATATGAAAAAACTTATAAAATTAGTGAAAAAATATCAAAAACTTCTAAATAATTAATTAAAACATAAAACATAAAATTAAACATAATTATTACAAAATGACATAATATCATTCTAAAAGAAATTTAAAACCACATAAGTAAAATATTAATGATTCGTTACTAAATATTTATTTAAATTGTTCTATTAATTTAAATGACTTGTGTTATTATTCTATATTTTTATTTTTTATATCTCAAATTTATTAAATAATTATATTTAAAAATATTTTATTATATAATTTTTCTGATATCAAGTTTTGAGATTTGTTTAGTATTATATTATAATATTTTATATTTTATCTACAAAAGTTCTCAATTAATTTCGTGACTTAACACCTGATTTTTTGGATTTTTTTTTTGTTTATTTGGTATTTTTTTGATTTTGTATTATTTTATAATATTTCGTTTATTTGGATTAATATTTTTTTTTCCAGATTTATGATATAACTATTTAGAATTATTTTATATTTATCTAATTTAAAAGTATTTTGAGATGTTTTCACAATATTATATAACACTAGATGTAGACCCGCGCTTCGCTGCGGACGACTACGAACATGCAATTGCGCGTTATGAAATTATTGAAGAACCGGTAGCAGAGGACATAAATATGTTCATGTTCTGCGTGAAATATTGCATAATTGATTACATTTAAAAATCCAATTCACACACCCAAAAAAGTTTGCATACATTTATATTTGGACGACCAAAGTATATATACACCAAAGAGGCACAGTGGCCACAAAAGTTACAGACTACTTGTGCTGAGAACTAATTACTTGGCAATTCCCAAAAGTTTGCACACATTCATATTTGGTCGGCAAAAATATATACACATCAAAAAGGCACAATGGCCAAAAATGAACAGTGTATTCCTGCTAAACTGTTGAAGTAACGGATTTTTCTTCAATCATCGAATATCTTCCTTGCAACACTGAATTTTAAAACACGTAATTACTAAATAAGATACATAAATATTTCTTCAATTTACGTTTTGGTAAAGTGATTAGCTGGATTTGATTTTTTTGGCAGGAGATTCATCAACAAAAAGATCTTCTGGGATTGCACATGATACTGGTGAGAGTGCTGTGACTGTTACATTTTCTTCAGATTTCTCAACAGTGGCGCCTGATCCCATTGCCTCATTCTCCATAAGAGCAATTTCTTTGTCTGGATTTGTCGATTTTAATAAGAAGGCAAAAACTTTGTATTTCAGAAGTACTTGATTAGATGCTTGCTGTGTTAAACCAACGTTGAAAATATGTTCTTCATTGATAATTGCTTTTACTTCCTCAAGTAGATGATCATTCTGCACTCCTGCTGAAATAACCGAGCTTGCAAGTTGGTATCCAGATAGTTTCTCGGCTAGGGTACCAAACACGACTGCCTCTAGTTTTCCAGTTTTGTCTTGTAGAGTCAAATTTAGTCGCATACTGTTAACGCAAGAATGGAATCGAGCATTAGAATTATGTAATTTGAAATTCTCGATTGTGATACGTGATGATTTGAAATATATGTAAGAAAGACAGCAATTGGATTAGAAAAAAAAAAGAAAGTTTTCTGTTACTTTTATAATGTTGAATTTGTGTGCATTTTAATGTAGTGTAGAAACTGAAAGTAATTATTTCCGTTCTCAAGAATATTGAAATAAAGTATTGGCAGTCTAGGGGAAGAAAGGCCAGAACTATAATTTTTTTTGTACACAGACATGAAAAAGCTTGTAAGCTTCATCGCTAATTGACAACTCTTGTGTTGTGAAACGAAGTCATCTTAATAGGGAATGTAATATATTTATTTATGGAACTCACATGAGTTTGGGTGTCGTAAAACCATATCGAGCACAAACAAAGTTCTCTTGCATCATCCACTCTGAAAGTACATATTGAACATGACTTGTAACATATTGATATTTGCGATTTTTGCATCGACTCTGAATTTCTGGCCCTACATAGTTAGAAATTAATTTTTAGAGTAGTAGAGAGGTAATTCCCAAATTTCTCCGACAGTTACAGGCATAGGCATGCATGTTATAAAGTGATATTCTATTTTCGAAAACAAATGGAATAAGGAAAAAAGTGGGCGCATCATTTGATTAGAAATTGATGAAAATTGAAGCAAATGAAAATACACTCTGAGAATTGGGAAAATTTATTTGTCCCAACATCATGAGGTTATGCATGGTTTGGGAATATCTCATCTGAAGAAAAAAAAATCATAAAAATAAAAAAAAATATGCCCATGAAACTCTTATGGTAATTAGTAAGGGGCCATTTAAGAAATATTAATAATAAATGTAGATAAAAGATAACTTGCCCTCTTTTCGGTTTAAGAGTTCTTTATTTTTTAAAAGGACCCTGTTTTTATAAATAAATTTTTTTAAATTTGATTTTGTGTGCAGCTATTTCTTGCGATATCTGTTTTGTTATCAGGAACAATTGTAATGCAAAAAATTAGGCAGTTGTCTGTAAAGCAAGCCATGTTGGAATTATAAATGTAATATACAAATTATTTGTTGGTCACCTAACATATTTGAAATTTGCATACCCCTACAAAACATTTGTCCATGAAGTGCAATGAACCATATATAATGTGTGGTTAAATAGTGTTTAGTTTTTAGTTCATAAAAAGCTAAAACAAAAGAAATTAAAATCTTAGCTTATGTATATGCTTTAAAAAAAAAGAGAAATTAGTAACCAAGTATTCAGCACACATAACATTTGAAACAGTAAAAGTATATATTCTAAACACAACATTCTCCACAGATTTTCTATTTTTTAAGTGGACCTTGTCTTTCTAAATGATTTTTCATATATTCGATTATGTGTGCAGCTATTTTTCCGATGTCTGTTTTCTTATCAGGAACAATTGGAACGTAAAGAATTAGACGATTGCCCGTAAACCAAGCCATGCTGGAATTTTAAATCTCATATACAAATTATTTGTTGTTCACCTAACATATTTGGAATTTGCATACCTCCACCAAACATTTGACCATGAAGTGTAATGAACCATAATATGTGTGGCTAATTAGCACTGTTCTAAAAATCGTCCTAGGCGCCCGCCTAGGCGTTAGGCGCCACCAATCCGCCTACGATTTTCGAAAATCGGCCAAAGAAATCGTCGAGCGCCCCAGGCGCCGCCTAGGCGCTAGGCCAGTTTTTTCTTTTTGTATTTTTTTGTTTTTTTAATTTTCTGGCCTAAAACGACATCGTTTTGAGGCCTATTTTTTGATTATTTTGATTTTGTAATGTATGCTATAGTATTATTATTTGACTAATGAACTTATGGATCTATATTGTTTTGAACTTTGAATTGAACAATAGTTTTAAACTTGTGAATTGTAACTTGTGATCATTACTTTAGTTTTGAATTGTTATAAACTTTATTATGTAGCAGGTAGTATTTTGAACTATTAAATGGTTGGATGTAAATCAGGGTATTTATTCTCAAATTTTAGACCCCGCCTAGGCGCCCTAGGCGCTAGGCACTAGTCTGGCACCTAGCAACCGCCTAACGATTTTTAGAACATTGTTAATTAGTATTTAATTTTTATTTCATAAAAAGCTAAAGCAAAAACAATTAAAATCTCAGTTTATGTATCTTTTTAAAAAAAGAGAAATTAGGAACGAAGTATTCAGCACACATAACTTTTGAATGAATAAAAGTATATATTCTAAACACAACAATCTCCATGAATTTTTAAATTTTTCTTTTTAAAATTGAAATGCAACGTAATGAAAAAATTAAATTGCATAAAATGCCAACGTAGTCCAAAATTATTGAACTTGTAAGATACCAATGAACAATAAAAATTTTCATAAGATTGCAAATACAAATAGACATTTTAATAATTAAAAAAAAAAGCAGTAAAAAGCAACAGCTTGAAACCAAATTGTGCATAGTTAAAAAAAACGAACAAATTAGAAATATCAAGCAGGGAAAAAGTACATAAGTTAATTGTTAGACGACACACCTAATTCTCCTATCATATAAGCCGATACATAAAGAAACAGCAAACATACATGCGCATGCATTACAGCCAAAAAAAATAAAAAATAGCATTAGTTGTTAAGAGAAGGTTGTTTAGTATTAAGCAGGCACAGTGAAAAAAACTAAAGGCAAGAAGACGGGAATCCACAGCAAATGAAATGATATGGAAATAAATGCAAGATAGATGGTCCAGGTGGAAATTATGTTGCAGGATTACCGGAATAATGTAACATCTAAGGAATCCTCTTTTTTTTAAAGGTTATGTGGTATCATCAAATACAAAAAATATAAAAATCATACCTGCTAGGGCTTTCCCAAAATGTGCTTCCTTCATGAGATCATTTAAAAGTTGTGCCAGCTTTAATTTGAAGACCCTGGCTATAATATCAGGCCTATCTTCAGATCTTTGACCATGTATCAATTGTAGTGCCTGTTCATCCCACTGTGCATTGTAGGTAAATGTCAAAAACAAATCTGGCAATCCGTAGCATCTACATATGGCAAGTGCATCCTGGTAATTCTGGAATAAGTACCGAGAGCTCCCAGTGAAGCTCGTTGGCAGTATAACTCTTTTTCCGATTGACTTGCCCTGCACATCCCCTTGATGCATTTCGTCTCTGACATCCTTGTACATGTCTAATCTGAGCCTCTTTTGGTTATTCCTAATATAATGTAACCTCTCTTCATCGGTAGCTGAGAAAGAATCAGTGATAAATTGCTGGAATAACCGACCACCTCTAAGCAGAGTATTTTTTTAGTATAAAGCGTGTTTGAATTCTGTACGCATAATATTCTCTCATGCTAACTGTTTTCCGTTTGAGTTTCTCTTTAACTGGTGACTGAACAAATGGAATTCCAGGTGTGTACCCATCTTCGCCGTACGGAAATAATAGTGGGTATTGCATGGGCATATATAAGGGATGCAAGATGCTGATTCGTTTTAAGTCCATCAGTTCTATGTTCGACAATTACATCTCTGTCTCCATTACCACCACCGATATCCCCAACAATTAAAGCCGCGATATCTGAGCCATCCGGAGGAGCGTAATTTTTGCGGTTGGGTCCTCTAGCATTCAACAATCTGAGTCTCATTTTTTCCGTCTCGCCCGCCTTATATCTATCTCTCGCCATCCTAAAGGCCTTGGCTATCTCATCACATTCGTTTAACATCATCATGAGTCCTTCGACAATGGCCCGATTAATAGTTGTAACATCCGTGGTGCCAAAAACCGATGAAATACGATTAGAGACTTCATTGGTTGTATCATATATGTACAACTGAACATACCGTGCATTATGCCCAGGAAGTGGTAACAGAGAACCAAGCCTGTGGTGTGTCTGACCATTTAACCTGAATATATATGGACCGCCACCATTGTTGATGCTTGCATCGATTTTCCCACCCAATGATGTGAATTGGAAAAACGAATTGTAAACCCTAATGTTTTCCTTAAATGGAGGCTCAAATTTTCACTCTGAGGATGTAGCAGATCATCCAAAAAATCTGGCGTCGATGGTGCAGGAGGTAATTGTATCATCCCTTGTTTGCAACAAATAGAAAAAACAGGGTAACCAACTCTCGGACTGACGGTGACCCTCTCTTCATCCCACATCATTGCCTGACAGAACGGGCAAATAATGTCTGGACCTCCGAAAGAATGACCGTCATAATGGCGTCCTGTGAAACGGAAAAATATTAGATCATCATCTTGAAAAAAAAGGAAATAAAAGGAAAGAGGAAAGCGAAAATTGTATTCAATTTGATGATTAGTAAAATAAATAAGAAATATGCGAACTTACTTAAGTGGGAACTTGTTGGAACACATTCCAATGCTATGCCATGTCCAACAGTAATGTTTAGACGATCACCAACTAAAGTAAAGAAAAATATATGCAATTTGTATAAATAGAAGTAAGAATGTTTTAGCAGTTTTGAACACAAAAAATAAAAATGGGAAATTCGAGAGTCGTTCACATCTTTGCTGTTTAAATGTGTAGAGAATTGCACTGCACCAACAGATGATTGCTTCGGATTTGTGGTCGAAAAAGACATGGATTCATGGTTAAAGATTTGTGAGCCTATTGTATAAGTGTCACTGGAGCATCGTAAGACTTTGTCTGGCAAAGTAATGTCAATGCTAACTGTTTCGACATTTCCCTCCATGCTCATATCAGATGGCATGAACATTTCATTACAGCGATTATCGGGAATTATAGGAGGATGGACATTTTGACCATGAGAATGCGCAGTTTTGAAAATGGCAGGCCTACTCTTCCGTCTCTCAAATTTCTTAGATTTTAAAATATTATATCGCTCAAATCTATTATTTTTGGACTGTTCAGAATCTATATCAACATCTATAGCCAAAGTAGAACATTTCCTTTTTCTATCCATCGAATAAATGAGGAAAATATCACGCGAATATATATATAGATTCACAAAAAGGAAAAAAAAGCAAACACAATAGGCGAACAAATATAATAATAGAACTCTGATGTTGCGGAACTGCAAGTCAGTTGATCATAAGTAAAATTCAGATATCATCGAATAGAAAATCCATGATAATCAGACTCTCGAAACATTACCTTTGGTGTTACACGCCCAAGATCCATAGTTGTCGGATCACAATGCAGACGAAATCTTCAATTAAAAAAAAGTAGAAACTAATTAAAGTACATCACAAAAAAGAAAAAAAAAAAAAAAAAAACCAACAATCATGCCATAAATTAAAAAATATTAAATGAAGGCCAACTTAGCTCTATTGGCAGTATACTCATATACACATGTACGCAACTATTATTATATACACAGGGTAACTGGAGGCGCCATGCAGCTGAAACGAAATTCCTTCTAACAAAAATAATGCGAAAAAAGGAACCGGCGAAGGATTCATGTAAGAGACTTAATATATATAACATGCCAAATCCACATGAATATGGCTGTAAATCGTGGCGAGTTTCCGCAGCCTGATCAGGAGTTGATACTGATATTCTCATGATTATCTCATTATATTTACTTACACATCAGTTTGTACTTACACACAAAATTTGGGCTTCAGTTTATCATTATCATCTGTTTTGTATGAAAACTCTATGCAAAAAACGTGATTTGAGGGCTAGATAAATTAATTATCCATGTCCAAAAGCCAATAACAAAAATTGTCCAATTTACCGATGATATCTCAGGAACAATCTGATGAGAAATTAGGAATTAGGGCAAATGAAGAATTTTGGAAAGGGTCCGAAGGCAGATGGAGAATTTTGGAAGGGGTCGAAGGGTAATTATGTATTTTGGAAGGGGTCGAATGGTATGAAGGAAATTGAAGTGGGCCAGTTGTGGAAATGGAGGATTTTGGAAGGGGTCGAAGGGTAATTATGTATTTTGGAAAGGGTCGAATGGTATGAGTAAGGAAATTGAGCTATGCTACCATGGAATCACCGAAAAATGCAAGTTTGAAAGAGCAACCCAAATGAAAAGAAGCAGGTAAAAAAAAACATGAAGAGGAAAAACAAAGGAAGAAGAAGAAGCAAATACCTATACCGGCCTGAAAGAACAAAGTGTCGCACGCAACCTAAACGGAAAAAAAAAAAAAAATTACAAGGGTTAGCACTTGGCAGAAAGACGGAAAACGGAACAAAAACAAACCAAAAAAAAAGCGAGAAAAAGGGAAATTAAGAAATCAATTGTAACGGTACACAAATGACGAAAATTAATTGGGGGAATTGATTGGGCAAATTAGAGATTGGAGCCAAACCTGATTGTAAAGTAGAGAAATTGATACGGAGCGAAAATGAAGGAAGCGGCTGGAGACAAAAGTAAAAAGAAAATACAAAAACAAACAACCACTCAGATAATACCAAATGGCGGAACATGGAAGATGCATACCATCTTTATTATAAAAAAAAATATAGATTTCTATTATATTTTTTTAAAAATATATTAAGCATTTATTCATGATTAATATCTATTTTCTAATATTTATTTATTTAACTTGATTTATAATTCTTAAAGACTTATATTATTATTGTTATTATTAATTATTTTTCAAATTTATGAAATAATTATATTAGAGGTATTGTATGGTAGTGAGTTATTGTGAGAAGAATAAACTACAACATTATATTGGTTTGAAAATATAACATAAAAACATTAGTGACCTACCGGTGGTGTGTGCACATAAAATCAAGGCAAATATTTGGGTGAGACCGGTCTTATAGTATGAGGCCACTTTTTAACATG
This sequence comes from Phtheirospermum japonicum, assembly GCA_014905375.1. Lineage (NCBI taxonomy): Eukaryota > Viridiplantae > Streptophyta > Magnoliopsida > Lamiales > Orobanchaceae > Phtheirospermum > Phtheirospermum japonicum. The sequence continues at coordinate 644,268 of BMAC01000662.1, forward strand.
CCCATTCCAACCCGCCCGTCCACCCACCCATCCCCCAATCCTAGATATAAAAAATAAAAAAAATAAAAACCTGCTGTCATTTTCCCAGCCGCCCCCCTCCCATCTTCACTGTTTCTCTCTCGCACCATCACCGCCGGCCACCGTCGTCCGGGCGGCCCCTGTCCTCCGGCGACCAAAAAAATAAAGATTATACCATTTGAATAGTCTCGACTCTCTCATTCTAAATCTGAAATCAGATTTACGATTTGATGTTCCGATCTTTGTAGATCTGAGGTCAAACTTTATGAATTATTAACTTTGACCTCAGATTTACGACGATTTATCGGGCTAATTTCGAATCAAAAATCACCGTTCAACTCCTCGCGTTGCAATCTACAATTTCCTCAATTTATATTTTCAAATCGGTGAGCACCGACGAAGGTAGGTTTTTTTTTCTCTTTTCTCTTTTCTCTTTTCTTCTTTTCTTTCGTCTCGATTTCTCACTCTCTCTCAACAATTGTAATTTTGAGCTCATGTGTGTCGCCGGTGATGTGGTGTGTGCAGGTGTTGAGATGTTTATTAAACTTATTTTGTATCAATGTGGCTTTTGAAAATAATTTTATCAATATGCATATGTTATATGCAGATTTTGGATGTTGAGGTGTTGGAGTATCACAAAAAGTTGTTCAAGTATCACAAAAAATAGTTGAAGTACCACATAATTCTTGATATTTGGTTTCTATAATTACGTATATTTTTTCAAAATAAATAATTTTGAGTATTACAAATGTAATTAAAAGTATTAGAAACACACTTTTTTTTAATCACAAAAGTAGTATGAATTTTTACAATATCTGATCAAGTATCATAAAATATATTAAAAGTATCAGAAAAGATATTAAATGTATCACAGAACACACTTATTTTTGTATCACAAAAGTAGTATGGATTTTTATAATATCTGATCAAGTATCACAAAATATATTAAAAGTATCAGAAAAGATATTAAAAGTATCACAAAACACACTTATTTTTGTATCGCATAAATAGTATGAATTTTTACAATATTTGATCAAGTATCACAAAGTATATTAAAAGTATCACAGAACACACTTATTTTTGCATCACACAAAATGTAGTACAATGTACAAGTATTAGAAAATATGCGATACTTTTAATATATTTTGTGATACGCGATCAATTTTTTTAATAATTTTAATTATTTAAATGTAATAGGCACATATGTAAGTAAAAGAAATGAAATTATAGAATATGTAATATTTTAATTATATTTCGTAAATAATATTTTTATGATACTTTGATTTTTGTAAAAAAAGATGTAAAAATATAAAATATAACATGTGTCGATTTTGTGATACTTTTACTTGAATCTGTGATACTTTTAACTACTTTTGTAATACTTAAAACTGGGCAGATTCTATTCTTTTTTTCCGGCGACGTTTTTTTTTTTTTGATTGAATTTGCAGTTTTTGTA
>BMAC01000662.1:666816-671816 GCA_014905375.1 Phtheirospermum japonicum
TACTGCAACGAGCATAATTTCAAACTACTCATTACACATGAAGCAAAAAATTCCATACTCCATTATTATTATTATTATTATTATTATTATTATTATTAGTTTTTTAGGTGTAGAGGTAGTTTTGATAATTTAAGTTGTAATTTTGATTAAATGGGATAGATTTGACTAAATGGGATAAAAAAGAATTCATTAGAGTATTTGACAATTAATGGTAATGGAAGTGTAGTAAATGAAAATTTTTCCAATCATATTTTCCTGTCCCCAACCATGTCCTCTCTCTCTCTATTCCTCTTCTCTCTCCCTCTCTCTAGTTCATCGGCTAGGAGACCCATGACCATGTGGACCAGACGATCGTGCCATATTCAGTTGTATCCCATATTTGCCACATGATATGAGTACTGATACGATATCAAATATTCAGGTCGTTAAATATGCAGGTTTATAGAGATTTATGAGGCGACCTCCCCTTTAGAAGAGACGATCTTTTCTATAGGAGGCGAGCTGTTTTGGGAGTGGAGAGCTCTCGTATAAGAGTAGCGAGCTCTTATCAAGTAAACGGTATTATAACAGTTCGGTACTAAGAGTTGGGCTTTATTGTTAACACGATCTTGCGCCCTGGTGGGCTGATATGGATTATGGTATGGGGTCCCGGTGGACTAAAGACATCAATGGTTATTGTCTCATGGTCATTACGGTAATTTAATGAGATAACTAATATTTATGGTAACTTAACATACACGAGAAATCCTAATTCTAAGTCGATGTCTATTTATGGTATTGTAGTTTGAATAGGAGACGGGAACCCGAGATTGAGAACACGTCTCTTGTCTATATAAAGAGGACACGTGTCTCACTTTTCTCTCTAAGTTGATTTGATCCTACGTTTTGAGCTCTCGCATATCACTATTAAAAAGGAACTTACTTAAGCATTGGAGGGCCTACGTCGGGGCTGTCCAGCTTGGGTTTTATTTTGTAGGTTGGTCGGGTCATCAGGAGTCTTTTGGAGGTCTATCGAGTCGCTGAGCACGTATTTTAGGTTAGTATTCTCTTTTTTTGGTCGCATCAAGTACAAGAAGAAGAGTTCGTGGGAGATTTGGGGCTTTTATGGAATTCAAGGAAATTCTTAATGTCCGAGAAGCGATGAGATTTGTTTAAGCAGTGGACGATTAGTTCTTAGACAAAGTAGGTGCAGGTGGGGGAGATGGTGGGGACATTGGCAGCGATGAATGAGGAGTAGATTTTCGGGGAGGTGGTGGGATCGGTAGCGACGATGGAGGAGTAGATTTGAGTGGTAAGCTTTTTTTGATTGGGGTTATGGTGACGGGTGTTGTATCGGCAGTGGAGAGACGACATGCGACACTACGTATAGCATAACGAGATAGATTCTACTATTCTGATAATTTGTTGTTAGATTTTTTTTTCCGAATCAATTTAATGCGCGGTTGTGTTACACACTTATGCCTCTATGTGTAGCTTTAGTGAAATTCATAGGTATACTTGTTCTAGTTCTTTTTTCGTCTTGGACAATTACTTTTGTGTTTTCTAATGATGTGTATTTCAATTAGGACAATAACTATAGTTTGTAGTACTCTGTTACATTTCTCTCCAGACATTAATGTTATTTTTAATGTAACATAGTGCTAATTAATGACTAATATAGTGCTATTTATAATGTAGCAATACAATGTTATTTTTAAATGTGATTCATCACACAAGTCACTAGAAATCGGTGCTTTTGTTGCAGCAATTTGGTGCTATTATTGAAATAACATATTGCTAATCATCGAACAATGCACTGCTATTTATATTGTTAAAAAGTAAATCTCAAAAAAGGGTACTATTTTTTAGAAATGTACTGCTAATATTTGGTCATATATATTGCTACTTATTCAAAATTTTAAATTCATAATAAATTTTGTATGAAAAAATAATGTTATTTTTTACACCAATTCAGTGCTATTTTGTGAAGAAACTTACTGCTATTTTTTAAGTAATGTTTCGCTAACTAATGAACAATGTGATTTTATTTATAATTTTAAAAATCAATCTAATTATTATATGTTTTTAGTTTTTCATGTAATACGTATCTTAAATCGTAGAATATGAAAATATTATTAATTTGATATATTTTTCATGTAAAACGAATAACAAACTAGTAAGTTATAATATTTTAAATATTTAAGGTTTTTATCCAAAATTTGAATCTACCTATGACGGTGGTTTAGTTTTACAAATCTGATGTTTTTTTTTTTGTTTTTTTTTGTTTTTTTTTATAGAATCGCATGCTCTTTATTTTAAATTACAATCTTTTTATAATGTAACAAACCACATTACTCTTTATTTTGAATTAACTAGCTTTAATTAACTCATATAGAGAATAACAAAACTACCCTTAATGTTTGGATAATATTAATTTAATGTGAGAACTTACACAATTACCCATCTGACATATCATGTTCTTAGTCATCCACATTATCTAATCCAAAGGCCTAGATTTGTCTCTAATTCTCACATCAGGAAAGTTTCTCACATGAACTACTATATATATATAAAGCCATTGTCCGACATCTGTAGTTTTGTTGACTTCCGATTTTGCAGTTTTATTTAATTAAACTAGTACTTAACTAGTGCGATACATGAAACGAATTGAAATTGACGATATAAATTCATTCGATGTAAGTGTAATATTATTAATTTATTAATGTAATATAACAACCTATATACCCATGTCATGTCGGTTGTTGGTTAACAGAAGTAAATTTAAAACAAATCAATGGTAAACAACTCCACATTTATATATTATGAAATAACTTTTTGTAGACTACATTATACATCTAGTTATAGATTAACTTGTCGTCATCACATACCAATTGTCTCAAGCTCTCCCGGTTAGTCAGTCGTAAAAAAATCATATTAGTCCCTTTTATATATATGACATTTTCAAAATTTTAATATAAAGCATATTTAGATCATTGCGCACATCTTCTTGTTTAGTCTTATTCAAAGACAAAGTATATATTTTATTACAATATTTTTGTATATTAACATGTAATATAACATGGGTAAAATGTTCAAATCATATGTTTGCCCTTCTAAGAAAATTAAATGAACATAACCAAAATTGATTGTATAATTTTTTTTTTGATAATGTAATTCAGAAAAGTAAGAAACGGAACAATCTAGTTTATCTTGATTCAAATATATACACTTATTAAATACACACGCTGAATTATTTAAAACTTTTAAGATTATCGTGTTCATTTAATAATTATCGACAAACAAACTGAGTTAACTCGATTGAGACATATAGTTCTAAATAATTATCATATACGTTAGATTACTTTTATTTTATTTATAATAATAAAGTATAAAAGTTGGACATTTTTTACTTTGGTCACCAAAATCATGTTAATATTAAAAAAATCAGATTCAATTAAATAAGTTGTGTTTGTTTTATTCGATTATATTTGAATTCATAAAAAAACTCACACTTTTTATATATCAGTATTTTCAGTATTCAAGTAGACCAACAGATCGATCTGGAATCAAACACAACCCAAGTCACTCAAATGAATCTCTTTGCAAGGCAAATGAACCCGTTGGGACTAAGAAGGTTAGAAAATATTAACTAATCCAACCAGACTTATTTATGATAATTTCATGAAAGTGAAACATATAAACCAAAATAAATTATTACATTATCTCTGTAAAAGTGATATGTGTAATTTCACCAATTGAATATAGAAATACAATCACTTGGAAATGCTAATCACATAATTTATTTAATTTTACAAAATAAGATATTTTTTATTAATTTTGATGGACGTTAACANAAAAAAAGGTTCAAGACAACATATATAATTTTTTGTAATATTTAATTTTAGATATCTTATAATATTTATTTATTTATTTATTTATTTTTATTTTGGAACTTTCAGAATTACTAAAATTTATATATAAACCTTAAATCTATTTTATATTTTCTTATTTTACCTTTTGATTTTCTTAAAAAAATTACTATTACTTCAGATTATTTTATAAACTCCTACATTTATTTTATATTTTTTATATTTCTTTTTATATTTTCTTATTTCATTGAAGAGTTTTTTATATATTTCTTTTTTAATTTTTTTTTATAACTTTCAGAATTATTAAAACTTATTTATAGATCTTACATTTATTTTATATTATTTATTTTATATTTTTCTTCAAATTATTAATTTGGATTTTATTTATTTATTATTTTTGTATTTTTTAACTTTCATAAATCGTAATCTGAAAAAAAAAATATTTACATAAATAATTATATAAATGATAAATATGTATTACTAAAAATAGTAAGTGAAATACAAGCCTTATTATATATATACTAGTACTTTATACCCGTGCAATTCACGGCCAAGGAGCTCATGCTATATAAATAATTGGATTTAAGTGTTATTATTGATTATAACCAATTAAATCACTATATGAAAAGTATGTAAGATCATACTTATTTGTACATTGTGTTTTTTGTCATTATATTTGTAGAGTTATCGTCTCCATTGACTTGATTGATGACTCACAAAATAATATATCTATCTGTAAACATCATTATATCAGAAAAAACTAGATTTCTTGATTGTTTCGGCTACTAGTAATCTCAATTTGTATTTCTAATAAACTATTATGAATTAAAAAAAGGTACATATGGAATAAAGTTTGTTTCATTGTTGAGGGAAAAATATTAAGTTGTTCTCTAAGTTCTTATTATGTGATTTACTTTTGTACATTATATATTTTAATGAGTTAAGATTCAGTTGTAACTTTCATGAATATTTTATATATGAGTAGGTCTCCTGTGAAACCGGTCTCATAGTACGAGACCAGTTTTCACCAAATCCATTAATTGATCCACCCAACCCATTCAACCCGAATTAATACATCCATTTAATATATAAATAAAAAAGAAAAAAAATATTAGTTTTCTATCCCACACAAGCACACGAACAACAAGTGTG
>BMAC01000662.1:676816-685237 GCA_014905375.1 Phtheirospermum japonicum
GTGAATGTTTTTTGGACAGTTTGTGTAATGTGTATATTGTATAATTATCTTGGTTTTTTTTTCCTGAACAATTTATGTAATGAGTATGGTGTGTAATTGACAATAAGATAGAACTCCATTTCATAGTCTAATAGGTTACTGATTCGTACATTTTTGTTATGAATTTGTATATATTTTGAGTCATCTTTGAGTCCATTAGGCTATTTGCATAATTCTGCATTCTATGGCTTTTTACTTAACCTTCCGACTTATCGATCGATAATTGGTCCATTTGAGATGATTTATGTATTTTCTCATACAACTAGAGCATTTGGCAAACCCGGGAGACCAGAACAAGAAGTCAACGCGCAAAAGTAGCCAAAAGGTCACTTGTCCGGTCGGACGATCCTAACACCTGACCGGATTAATCTCCGAAACACACATTGATCGAATGATCAGACGTCCGACCAGATTAACTGGCAGAAGACTCCATCCGGTCGGACACTTCTGACCATCCGACCGGATGCAGGCGTTACAAAATCAGGTTTTGACAAGATCTTCAGTTACGCTGGGCATTGATGGGGGCTTGGACTACAAAAAGCCGAGAGGAACAACCAGAAACACATCTCAGACTTGACAACTCCGATCCACTTCTTGGAAGAGAGAGTTGACACATCTCTCTTGTATTCGACATAGATCTCTCACGACAATTATCATAGTCGTTTGTTCGTTTTCGTAGTTGATCTTTCATCACAGGGATTGGGAGCTCGTGACAAGCTTCTAAGTTCATCTCATCAAGCATCCATTCTTCCAAAATCGCTGAAGATAACATAATTTTCGTCAATCTAGTGATCGTATTTCCATTCCAATTTAGTATTATCTAAACTCATTTCTATTTCGTAATTGTGAATCTTTCGGTTGTTATTTCTTATTTTGATATTTCGTTTGGAATGATAAGTTTGTTTTGGAGGATGAAATTAATTGATTAACTCTACGCTTGTTTTACGTTGGTTAACTAATTGATATTGATTTTATTTTGTTTGGCTATTTGTTTGGTTATTAATATTGTTAGAATCTGTTCTGAATCTTACGTTGGTACATCTTGTTTGGAAAACTAGTATTGGGACTTTGAGATTGAATGCTTATGAATGATTTAGTTTATATGCGAAGCTACGTGTTGGGTAAGTTAGTTGATTTCGATTATTATAATTTAAAGGTTTGTTTGGTAATCTAGAATTGTAGTTCGCTAATGCCTTCCATGTGCTCGATGAAATGCTTTAATGATAATTTGTGGTTTAAATCCTTGTGTTAATAGCATATAAATTAGTTGGTTAAATCCATTAATAAATCCTTACATCGAGGTTAACACTCTCTTTGTAGGATTAGTTTTAAATTGTAGTTGCTTTAATGAACCGAATCCAAAAACCCCTTTGATCGTGTGTTTAGTATTAGAATTTGTGATTGTAGTTATAATAAACTCCGTTGATTCTGAATCCACTCCTCGAGAGAATCGACTCGAGTTAACTTGCCAGTCTACGGTGACCTCATTCTCTTGCGAGCGAACTTAAACCTTTTCAAAGTAGACGCACATCGTTTAACTAGAATTTAATTTTGAAAGGAACAAAAAGTTCGACCCAGTTACACAGGTGGTACATAACCTAATTGCATAAGTATCTTGTTGTTGCTTCCTAACCTTAATTTGGCTGTCATTATATAGGAAATTACAAACACACAAATCACAAGTATAATTGTTTTATAATTGGTTTTTTTTCACAGCATTAAGTTGGTCACATATTAGTCTTTCCTTGCCTTTAGCTATCCTCATCTCTGTTTTCAGTTTCTTCTCCCTGGTTTTGCATCCACTTATTTCATCTCCAAACCTCTCAATTTTCTTCAGCACCCCTGGTATGATTTTCATTGATCTTTCACACATTTCACCATTCAACCATATGAATATTCCACCATAGCCATTTGTTTGTGAAAAATCATGATATGTTATTAGTTATTATATTAACCATAGATGACAATTAAAAAAATGTATATAAATTACCTCTTATTTTGGACATCCTTAATATTTTCTTTCTGAAATTCTTTTTGTTCAAGCAATTTTCAAAAGAAGTTCTTTTACTTCATCACAGTGTCAAAAATGCTTTTCATATGAACGATCATTACTCCATGAGGATGTATTTGAAGTAGAATATGCGACAATATTTCTTTTTTCTTATTTTAGAGCATTTAAATGTTTGACGGTGGTGAAAAATCCAAAAATAGGATAAAAAAAAAAGTTTCACAGTTGCTGGGTTATAAAAATTGGGCCCAATTCAACTAATTTTCCTCAAAAATTGATGCCTCGTTCACCTTTAACAAAATGTTAACATCGGGTATGAAAATTGAGATCAAAGTTGAACTTAAAGTACTAATCTTAATACTTTGTAAACGTAAAGTACCGAACTAAAATTTCACCAGAATTTAGGGAAAAAAATTAAATTCTCCTTTTATTTATGTTTCGATTAATTCATTAAATATTTTAATTTCTCATTTACACCATCAAAGCCAAACCGATTATAGAAAGAAATAGGGAGCGAAGATGAAGCTATTAGGATGGTGGCTGATGCTTGTGGGCACGCTTCGATTAGCATCTGTTTGGTTCGGATTTTTCGACATCTGGGCTCTTCGTCTCGCGGTTTTCTCCCAAACACCAAGTACGTAATGATTTTTTTTTTTTTTACGTATATGAAGTGAATCGATGCTATTTATGTTTATTACTCGAATTTATCACCCCTTTTTCGTGATTCTTGTTTTAGAGTTTGATTCGATCCAGATCGATTTGTTCAATCGCCTGATTATCGCACTGTGCTGTAATTTTGCACTTAATGCTGCAACAAAAATGGTATTTAAGCATTAAATAAGATGTGTTTTTTTGTTTTGTTTTTCTAATTGAGTTCTAATACGTATAGAGATGGATTTGGTAGAATCTTTGCTGCAAATGCGAGTAATTGGATTTATTGTCAAGAAGTAGCCAGTTATTTAGAACAACCAAATTGAAGTTTGCTGGGTTTTTCAATTTCACATTTGTATTTGATCTCCAACTGTTGTTCACATCCCAAAGTTTCTTGTTGCAACTAGAAAGTTAACTAACAAATTCCTTTGGATGTTTATTTGAATGAATGCATAAAACTTGATGACTTTGCTGAAAGCATTAATTCTTGGTTTATTAGTCCCTATCTGGATTAGGTTATGTAATTGCATTATGTTGGTGGTTTATAATAATCCAAATAAAGGCTATATTTGGATTGTATTTAGATTTTAGAATGTGGAAATTTATCTTTAAGATCTGGACTCACAGAAAAAGATTGGCATTGTAGTTCTTACCATTTTATGTTTTCATTCGTGTGTATTACTGACTTTTTTAAGGATCATTCTATCTACGCCTCTATTTGCATTTATATAAAACTTCCCATTTTCAAACTTTCTATTATGAGTATTGTAACTGAGGATTTCATAGACATATATTTGTTACCCTGTAGTGACTGAAGTTCACGGACGGACATTTGGAGTTTGGACGCTTTTGACTTGCACCCTTTGCTTTCTGTGCGCGTTCAATCTTGACAACAAGCCTTTATATACAGCCACTTTCCTATCCTTCGTCTATGCTTTTGGTCATTTCCTGACTGAGTATCTGATTTATCAAACCATGGCTATTGGAAATCTGACAACCGTCGGCATTTTTGCAGGTAATGATGCTGAAAATAAATAACTGTTATCTATGAATCTGTTGTCTCACCACTCTTATTTAATTTGTTAATTAAAGAAACTACCCTTGAGGTTTGACGTAATTGCAAAAAAGCCCAGTAATTTTCAAATTTACAAAAATACCCCTGAGGTTTTATTTTGTCTTACATTACCCTGGGACAGGCAAACAAACAAAAAAAAAACACCTCTTCATGTTTGTAACAATATTATAGCTAGCTTGTTAATTTAAACACTGAATTAAGTTCCAGGGTATTTCTTGTAATTTTGAAAGGTTTTTTTTTTGGTAATTATGAAATCTTGCAAAATCCTTGAGATGGCAAAGTTTTATTAGTCTTTATTTTATTTTATCTTGGGGGGGGGGGTGGTTGGTGGTGGTGGTTTTTTTTGTGTTCTCTCTTGCATGGCTAGTAATATTTCTCCTGTATAAAGTATGAACTGTTTTTTTGCACTGTAAGTCTGTACAGGATCGTGAAGTTTATGATAACATCTGTGTTTCTCGATAGACTTTTTTTTTTGCATACCTGTGCACGCATATGTATGTATATTCACTTGACAACTACTCTAAACACCCAAACAAAGTGTTTTTTTGCATTTTTACAATGTGGATAACAACGTTATAGAGCAATCTATGTTTCTGAATATCATGTCACACACGCATAATATCTACGTTGTTATATCTGACTTTTCTCTTTTCTGGTACAAACGACACCAGATTTACGATTAGCTTCTGATTGATGCATTTTCATTTAAAAATGTGATTAGATTTCAACTTAATAATGATTTTATGTCCAGGCACATCTATCACATGGATGTTGTTGCAGTGGAATTCACATCAACTGATCAAGACGAAACACGTGTAGAGTGTATGTACACCAGGTGTGCATAATCTTTATGATCTTTGAACGTAAGGATTAATCATGTAATTGACCTTGCTTGAATCAAGGGTATAACTTGGGTAGCAAATGCTCCAGATTTTAGAAAGAATCTCATTATCTCGGTTTCAATGTTTTAAACAATACTACCTTTTTTGTGATGTGTATCTGGAAGTTTCAGATCAGGGGTCTTTGCAGACTAGGAATCTAGGTTGTCGAAACGGCGAATTCTTTTTGGAATCAAATCGTTGTGCTGAGTTTAAAATCGGAATCGTGATCCAGAAGATAGTAGATTGCGAGGTTTACAAGAAATCAATAAATTGCTAAAAACTTAGAGAGAAAAAAGGAAAATCAACAAATTAACAAATAGCAAGTCAAATTTAAGTTTATACCATACAAATGATGCTTCGGACAAAGTTTACAATAAGTCAAGTAGCACTAAAGTCTTGAGTCGAGGGGTGAACCAAGACCAAGGTTGAGACTTGAGAATCTCGATTTGTTTGTGACTCTGTGCAATTGTTTGTAATGGTATACTTCAATGTTTTAAAAAACGAAAGGCGGAAACAAGGCGTTTTGCTCGGATGAGTCGAGACGTACGCCTCAAATTTTTTTTTGAAAAATTAAAATTAAAAACCAAAATGTTGTGGAACTAGGGTTTGGCAAAGGAATGAAGGGCAGTTGACACGTTTGGATGAGGTTCATGACACAAATACATTCGGGTCGGTAGCTAATGTGGATAGCAGTCTGAGTTCAGCACAAAAGGGTAATGGAGCGGTCCACAAAGAGGTATTGGGCTGTTCTGGACTTGGGCCCAATAAATTACTTATTGCTGAGTAGAGCCCAAACCAAGGGTGATTTAGTCTATTTTAATTAACTTGTCATTTAGTAAGATATTTCGCATTTGGCACATGGGATGTAACAAACCACATTGGCTATTCCTATATATACGGGATGCGGATGTGAGGAACATTTATCAATCAAAATTCATAAGTTCTTTCTCTAATTTTCATCTAAAAATCTATTTCTTTCATCCATCTATCCTCTTCTCCAATATCAGTACAATTTTACATAATAATTACAGCTCATTCATTCAATAAATACCAAAATATACACATAATTAATCAATATCATTACAAGTGGTATCCAGAGCCTTGGATCCTTGGAAAATGGCAGAAGGCACCCGCATCAAAGATCTTCAAGAAACCCAGAAAAAAATGGACCAAAACCTGCAATCTGAAGCCATGAAAGGGAAGCAAGTGAGATTAAACTGCAGGAGCAAATATCAGGTATTAATTCGAATTTACAGGAATTAATGGGGTTGAATATGAAGTATGACCATTTGACCCAAACTCTGGCTGCTATGCAATTACAATTACTCAACATGAATAAGGGAAAAAAATCAAGCATATGAAGAATCTATCTTAGGAGGTCCCTACCCAGGTTTTGGCAGTGAAGTACAAATGGCAGGACCAGTAATTCCTCTAAATCCAGGATAATTACTGAATCATAGAGCATGAATTTTCTGAGTCCAGTTCCCAGATTGGAGTTTCCCAAATTTGATGGCACATCACCCAGGTCTTGGGTGCTCAAATGCAGTAATTATTTTAAGCTTATGTCCAACATCCCTGATCAACAGAAGGTTGTGCTAGCCTCTATGCATTTTGAGGGAAAAGCTGCTCAATGGTTCCAAAACCTCAATACATCACAGACAGATATAACCTGGCAGCAGCTAATTGAGGTGATTTCAACCAGGTTTGAAGAGCTAAAGGAAGTTAGGATCATAGCTGAACAACAAGCTAAGGCAGACTGGTTCCTATGCAGATTATGTGGAGAGATTTGAGGAACTGAAGGCATGCATGAAGATATTGAACAATTACACAGAGGAGTACTTTATAGAAAGTTTCATTAGTGGCTTAAGTGAAGAACTACAAACTTTTATTAACATGTTTGAACCAACCACCTTATAGTAGACTATTGAATTGGGCAGGAAACAAATCTTAACCCTAGATGCCATTGCAAGAAAATTCAAGTCCAACCCCAAGGCCAACCCACCCATGTTTCAGAACAAGAGGCCTGGAAATTCATATCAACCAGTTCACAAACCAATCCCAATCAACAACTCCAAACCACAAACCAAGATGCTCACAGCCTCAGAGATGGCTGCAAGGAGGGAGAAAGGCCTATGCTATAACTGTGATGAGAAGTTCACATATGGACACAGGTGCAAACAAAGGATCAATTATATGATAATGACTGAAAAAGAAGAGTTTGAATGCTCACAAGTTTTTGACACTGAATCACCAGGGGATTTAACACCAACTGACACCATGGAGGAGATACAAATGACTCTAAATGCATTATCAGGTGAAGATAGTATTACCACCATGAGGGTGTGGGGGCAGAACAAGGGAGACAAATTGCAGATTCTAATAGATTCTAGCAGCACCCTAAGCTTTATTCAGGAGTCTACTGCCAACAAACTGGGTTGTCAAGTGGTAGAGGCCAAACCTATCCTGGTAAGAGTGGCTAATGGACAGAGGCTAGTCAGCACCAAGGTAGCAAAGGGTTTTAGCTGGACAATGCAGGGTCACACCTTCTCCTATTCCCTGAGGCTGCTAAAGAATGAGGGCTGTGACCTCATCCTTGGGGGAGATTGGCTGAAATCATGCACTCCAATAGAACCGGACTATGAACACATGACATTCACTTTGACACTAAAGGGGGAAAAGGTGAAAATACAAGCACTGACATCCACTGCAGACTGTCAATTTATATCTGCCCCATCATTGTTCAAGTTGATACACCAAGAATGCCATACTCAAATTGAAGAAATTTTCCTCCTAACTATACAAGGGGAGAAATAGGTGGAGGACTTGCAATTGACTCAAATGACAGAACTACTAAAGGAGTACAGTGATATTTTTGAAGAACCAAAAGGGTTGCCCCTTGTGAGAGGAACATAGCACCAAATCATTTTGAAACCTGGCAGCACTCCCAAACACCAGTTCCCTTACAGGGCATCACATGACCAAAAAGATGAGATAGAGAAGATAGTCAAGGAATTGCTGCTAAGTGGGGTTATACAACCTAGCCAAAGCCCTTTTGCATCACCTGTGCTGTTAGTAAAGAAGAAAGATGCATCATGGAGGCTTTGTGTGGACTACAGGTACCTGAATGACCTAACTATTAAGCATGAGTTCCCTATTCTAGTCATTGATGAGCTACTAGATGAATTACATGGGGCCAAATACTTTTCGAAGATAGATTTGAGATCAGGTTATTTCCAGATATTGATGAAGCCAGAGTACAGGTATCTGACTGCTTTTAACACTCATCATGGCCAGATACTTTTGGACTATGTAATGCACCATCCACATTTCAATGCCTGATGAATCAAGTTTTCAGTGACAGTCCGAGGAAGAATACATTGGTGTTTTTTGATGACATACTAATCTACAACAAGAAATGGGTTGAGCACCTTCAACATCTGAAGGGTGTTCCGGGCAAACTCAGGGATAACCAGCTATTTGCCAAAAGAAGCAAATGTCAGTTTGGGCAAAAACAGATAGAATATCTGAGCCACATCATCAACCAAGATGGGGTTACCACTGACCCCTAGAAGATAGAGTGCATGGTCAACTGGCCAACACCCAATCAAGCATTGAGGGGATTCTTAGGCTTGACTGGCTACTACAGGAAGTTTGTGAAGGGATATGGTTTGTTGAGCAAACCACTTACCAACTTACTCAGGAAGGACAAATTTGTTTGGGGGGAAGAAGCTGAAGCAGCTTTTCAAGACCTGAAGAGGGCTATGTCC
>BMAC01000662.1:695497-705883 GCA_014905375.1 Phtheirospermum japonicum
GAGATTATCGCTAGCAATTGAATCATACCAATATCGCATAAATAAACTTAATTAACCAGTATCCAAAATACGAGCATAAAATGAATTAAGCTAATTAAATTAATCTAGCATTAACTACGAAATTAACTAAGCAATTAACTAAGAAATTAACTAAAAGTTTAGAGTACTTATTGTAACTACGAAAAGCAATGAAAGGCTCCAGCTATTCCAGAGTTTGAACGCTGATCTTGGGCGAAGAATGGACTCTCGAGCGCGAAATCGGTGTTTCGGACGCGAAGAACTTCGATCCTTGATCCGCGTCTCCAAATCTTGTTATAAGAAGTGGATTTATTGTTTATATGAGCTAAGGAACCCTAGGGTAGATGTATCTGTCGTGGCCCTTCCAAAACCCGAAATAATGAGGGTTTATATAGATATTAGGAGTCTTGGCGCTCAAGAAACCCTAATTTCCGAATTCTGGTCCGTCGCGTCGACAGAGCGTCGACTGATGCGAGCAGGCGCTCGGCGGATGTCGGCAGTCTCGGTCGGCAGCGCTCGGCAGGTCTGGTCAGCAGGTGCGCGCATCGGCTGGCAGGTGCGTCGACGTGGTGCGTCGACATCGACGCTTCAGCAGCTAGCGTCGACCTTGGTGCGTCGACATCGACGCCTCAGAACGTTACGTCGGCAAAGCATCGTCCTTGCGTCGACCGACGCGGGCCATGGCTCGCTGGCACGGCTCGCGTCGACGGTCGCGTCAGTCGACGCGACTGAGCGTCGGTCTCCTTTTCTCGATCGTTTGCTACTCGTTTCACCGGAAAGCTTGTTCTTCTACTCTTGAACATCGAACTTCATCTTTTACGCGCTAAACTCTTCCGGTTACTTAGCTGTAAGGTGAAAAACAATGAAACATCACCTAATTGCATCAATTAAGATCAAAATACGGTAAAATAAGCTGGAATTATAAAATTACGGAATTATGCTTAAATAATCCAACTTATACCAAAAACAAATATAAAAACGAACTAAAAAGCTAATAAAAATAAGGACAAATCTACTCTAATCATGGATCATATATACAAGCTACATGGTTTACCCCTAAGCATGGTGACAGAAAGGGATAAAGTGTTTACTAGTGGTTTTTGGAGTGAAGTTTTCAAGCTAATGGGGGTGAACTTAACCTATCATCAGCCTATCATCCCCAGACCGATGGACAAACTGAAAGATTGAACCAATGTTTGGAAAGTTACCTAAGATGCATGGTACACAACAACCCAAGATCCTGGTTAAAATGGCTTAACCTTGCGGAGTATTGGTACAATACCAACTATCACACAGGTTTAAAGTCCACCCCTTTTCAAGCTTTGTACGGGTACCCCCCTTCCTTACTTTCTACCCAACCCTATGTGAAGAATGCAGACACGGAAGCAGGAGAAATTGTGAAGGACCGACATGAAATGATCAAACAATTAAGGCAAAACCTCATGTATAAAATCGGATGAGGGTTTATGCAGAGAAATCAAGGACTGAGCGGACTTATGCCGTAGGGGAAGAGGTATACCTGAAATTGCAACCTTAACGGCAGAACTCCGTGCAGCTGAGGAGGAATTTGAAGTTGTCCTCTAGCTACTTCGGTCCTTACAGGATCTTGGAGAGGATCAGAGAGGTCGCATACCGCCTTGACCTGCCGCCCGATTCGCGGATCCATCCCGTTTTTCATGTCTCCTTGCTGAAGAAACGATTGGATCCTGGTACGGCACCTGCTCTTGAACTATTAGCCACGGCGGTAGAAGGAAATTGCGAGCTGGCACTGAGAAGGATTTTGGGAGCTCGAATGGTAAAAAGCGGAAAATTGGAGGTGGAACAAATCTTGGTTGACTGGGGTAACGATTCTCAAAACAAACCTACGTGGGAGGATGCGAAGTTCATCAAGAGGGAGTTTTCTTGGACAAATCTTTGCGGACAAGGATTTCAATTTCGGGGGGCTGATGTTGTGGAACTAGGGTTTGGCAAAGAATGAACGGGCAGCTGACACGTTTGAATGAGGTTCATGACCCAAATACATCCGGGTCGGTAGCTAATGTGGATAGCAGTCCGGGTTCAGCACAAAAGGGTAATGGAGCGGTCCACAAAGAGGTATTGGGCTGTTCTGGACTTGGGACCAATAAATTACTTATTGCTGAGTAGAGCCCAAACCAAGGGTGATTTAGTCTATTTTAATTAACTTGTCATTTAGTAAGATATTTTGCATTTGGCACATGGAATGTAACAAACCACATTGGCTATTCCTATATATACGGGATGCGGATGTGATGATAATTTATCAATCAGAATTCATAAGTTCTTTCTTTAATTTTCATCTGAAAGTCTATCTCTTTCATCCATCTATCTTCTTCTCCAATATCAGTACAATTTTACATAATAATTACAGCCCATTCATTCAATAAATACCAAAATATACACAGAATTAATCAATATCATTACACAAAAATAATAAAATTACGCAAAGTTCAATAATACATATTAATTATCCTAATAGTTCAACAAAAACAAGAATAAAATCATAAAAGTCGATCCTAATAAGTAGCACAAATTCATCTCACCTAAAACACAACACAAAGCAATTAAGAACAATTGGAGTCCAAATTAAGTAGAAAAATAAATTTTCATAGTCATTTTAATCTTGTAATAGAGAATCATTCGTGTCCAATGGTTTAAACATCTCGTCATGTCCTTCATTTTCCTCTTCCTTCTCACTCAAAGAATCATCATTAGAGTCGTCGGCATATTTAAGCACTCAAAGAAAATTACTTGCAAATAATATTTCGTGATTAAAAAAAAAAAGTGCAGCCAATTAATTTAGCTTATATTCAATTAAAATGTGCAACCATTATTTTCTTTCCTAACCCCTTTTTGTCGGCCATCATAAACTGGTCAATTCAACTTAGCTTATATTTATACACTAACCTCCACCTTCTCTGTACATTAAAAAAATTAAAATTAAAAATATCTAGAAATATGTGCGTAATCCCTATTTTCAGTTAAAAAACAGATTAGTGAGAAAGGGTAACTTCTGATATATATATATATATATATATATATATATATATATATATATAGTATATATATATATATATATATATATATATATCAGAAGTTATATTTTATAATTTTGTAATTTTATTTTAAAAAAATAGATTAGAAGTTATATCTTAAAAGTTATCTCAAAAGTTACATCAGAAGCTATTTTTAATTTTAATTTATTTGATAATTTTTTAATATCAGAAGTTATATCTGAAAAGTTATTTTATTTTATATTTTTTTTTAATAAGTTATATAAGAGAGTGGAGAGGGGAAAAATATTAGAAGGGTTTAAAAAAAAATTATAAACGTAGGGTTTCGACCGACAGCAGTGGCAGTAGATCGAGAAGAAAGCGTAGGGTTTCGGCCGACAGGTATAATTATATTTACCTCCTTTTATATTATTCTATTTATATTAATTTCTTTTATATATTTATAAATAATAATAAATAAAAACTGCCTCAAAATCGCCGAAAAACTGCCTCAAAACTGAGGCGGACGCCTCAAGTGCCTCAAGACGTATGCCTTGACACTTTGAGGCGGACGTTTCTGATCTGGGGATCTGATGCGGCCGTCTCCACTCGATTTCCCCAATAACGTTAAGAGGCGTGCCTCGAGGCGTACGCCTCGTCCGTTTTTAAAACATTACGGAAGATATTGAATCACGTGAGAATATTTGGGGGATGTTTGGAATTGTTTCCATCTCAATTCTCAGTTCTAGTGAAAAAGTGATAATTGAAAATTTATTAGTTTCGTGTGAAAAATGAGATTATATTTGGATGATTATTTTTGTAATAGGTTTTTAGTTGTATAATAATTTGAAAATTGATAATAGTGAGGTTCATTTTTAATATTTTAATTTGAATATATAATATAATATTTAATGAGATTGTAGATAGTAGGTCCTATTAAATAGATATAATTTAAAATTAATAATATTTAAAGTAAATTTAGGATATAGTGGTGAACCCTACAACCTTGAAGAGTAGGTGTGATTAATAGATTTGAAATATTTTGATGTGAAAAATAAAAATAATGATCTCGATAAAAAAAATTATAAACAAGCATGATTCTAATTTTTGAAATAATTGAAAATTGAAAAACGAGGAATTGAAATGATTCCCGGCATGGCCTTAATTTTCAGTTTGATGTCTCTATTTTGTACTTGCTACTACAACTCAAACAATTTTCCTATTTTTATTTATTATTAAAACCTTTTCTTTTCTTTTCTTTTTTCAAAATTGCATAGGATCATACGATTCTATGTGACACACTACCTCGTTACAATTCAATTCAATTCTACTTGAGTTTGATTCTACTAACTATTTGGATTTGTAAATTTGTACATTTTATGATGGGATTCGAGATTTTGACAACCATGAATTGATGCAGAAAAATATTCATTGTTATTCTTTTAAGCATATTTTCTATATCAAAAAACCAGGTAAAAACCTTTGAAAGAATTTTTCGGAATGCTCTGATTCACTTGTACTTGTTCTCCCACAAACAGTCCTACATTTCTTTTAAACTAGAATCTGACCCGCACTTTCGTTGCGGGAAAAATTTATATTCATTAATTTTTAAATTAATTCATAAAATATCAGATAAAAGTGAAAAATATAAAAGAGTTATATATTTTTATTAATATTCACTTCTACTAACTATGTTATATCATTGATTCACTCTCATAATCAAAAACTTAGATGTTGGGTTTTAATTATTTGTATTATAGAATGAGTTTCGTTCTTAGAACCTAAAATTATTGACGACGAAGTTTAATTGTTTGTGGAGAAAAAACAAACTAAATTACAAAGAAAGAAAAAAATACATCCATTGAATAATATAATTATTATTTTTAATATGTTGATAATAAGAATATCATAATTTAAATGTAGTTTAATGAGAAAATAAAATTACACTATTTGGTTAGATTTTTTAAATTTCAATATTTTTAGTTAAACAATATTAATCATAACTTTTATCTTAAATTAGTATAACATATACAAATAGTACAATTTGAAAAATAAAACTATACTGGCTAATTTCATCTTTAAAATAATTTATATATATAAGTTTATTAAAAAATAATTTTTATATATAAGTTTATTAAAAATAAAACTCAAAGATATTAAAAGAAAAGAAAAGAAAAAAGAAAGAAAGAAATCAAATCAAAAGAAAAGAAAAAAAAGGAAGAAATAGAAAAACACACACACACACACACAAAAAAAAAACAAATCAAAAGTTGCCAAATGGCCTGCCCAAAAACCGGCAGGCCATCTTTAGTATAAAGGTATAGACAAATTTATATTCATTAATTTTTAAATTAATTCATAAAATATCAGATAAAAGTGAAAAATATAAAAGAGTTGTATATTTTTATTAATATTCACTTCTACTAACTATGATATATCATCGATTCACTCTCATAATCAAAGATTTAGATGTTGGATTTTAATTATTTGTATTATAGAATGAGTTTCGTTCTTAGAACCTAAAATTATTGACGACGAAGTTTAATTGTTTGTGGAGAAAAAAAAAACTAAATTACAAAGAAAGAAAAAAAATACATTCATTGAATAATATAATTATTATTTTTAATATGTTGATAATAAAAATATTATAATTTAAATGTAGTTTAATGAGAAAATAAAATTACACTATTTGGTTAGATTTTTTAAATTTCAATTTTTTTAGTTAAACAATATTAATCATAACTTTTATCATAAATTAGTACAACATATACAAATAGTACAATTTGAAAAACAAAACTATACTGGCTAATTTCATCTTTAAAATAATTTATATATATAAGTTTATTAAAAAATAATTTTTATATATAAGTTTATTAAAAATAAAATTCAAAATAAAAAAAAGAAAAGAAAAGAAAAAAGAATGAAAGAAAACAAATCAAAAGAAAATAAAAAAAAGGAAGAAATAGAAAAAAAAAATCAAATCAAAAGTTGCCAAATAGCCTGCCCAAAAACCGGCAGGCCATCTTTAGTATAAACGAGGGAAATATACAAAAATATTTTTTTTTCTTATTTAATAATAATAGCACTCATAAATCTACTACTACTACTCCTCCTATTAATAATAATAATAAGTGGTCCTCATTATAAATCCAACACTTATAATAATCAATATTTGCAAAAATAAATCACTGAAAATGAAATACGAATTTGATCAATTTTGAAATATAAAAGCAATCTTTAAATTTTAAACGTATTTTATTATCGTCACTTCCACTACGTTTCCACTATGATTTCACGTAACCTGAAGATTTTAATTTAAATGGGATGAGTACTCAACAAGGAATTACATTGCATATAAAATATCGTAATACTCAAAGTTGTGGACAACAATAATTTTAGATTATTATCTTACTCTTGGGTCCCAAATACTAGATTTTGACTCGCACTTCGTTGTGGGGCAAATTTATTTTAAGTCATTTTTAAATTAATATAAATTAATTTATAAGATATTAGAAAAATATGAAAATATAAATGAATTTGTATTATCAATAATCACTCCAGATTTTTCTGTTAACCATGCTACATCATGGATTTATTCTCATAATCAAAATTTTAGATGTTAGGATTTTATTTATTTGAAGTGAGAGGGAAAGAATTATATAAAAATAAGATCACATTGTAACATTGAATCAACTGACACATGAATAATAAAAAATAAAAAATTTTGTGTTAGACAATCGAACGGGATACATTTCGTTAGGCATCTCCCAAAAAGTTTAAACTTTTCTTTTAAATTTTAGAGTTCTTTTTTAACTTTTAATTTAGTTTAATATCTCTACTTTAGGGTTTCTTTTTATTCTATTTTATTTTTTATGGTCTTCTAAGTTTTTTTTTTGGTATTTTTTTTTTAATTTTAAAAATTAATTTTAAGGAGTCCGACTAATGGTTAGGTTTTCAATTCGCCTCTATATACAAATATAAAATGCACAAAATTTTCAATATGAGCTCTATTACAAACATTAAATATACTTAGTAGTGCAACTTTATATTATGTAATATATCTATATGTTGATGTATATTTATTTTATATAKAATATATYTGAATTTTAATTTAATGTATTCATGTAGTCAGATTCCCTCAGCCTATMACAATTGTATGTTCTATATAGTGGAAATAAAAGAAAAGAAACTATCCTCCTTAACTCTCTAAAATTTCTTATATTGTATAGGTAAATTAAAAATCTTTAAATAATTATTTTTTATACAATATAATTCTCCTTTACGTAATATACTTTTATTCATAATACTCATTCATATTATAAATATTTTAAAATTATTAGATAAGGTGTTCTGAAATAATTATTCTTTATACAATATAATACTCCTTTACTTATACAATTAGTTATTAATAATATTTCATCTTCAGATTTGAGTCCTATTCATTTACTTGAAAATATATCACAAATTAAAAATAAAAAATACATTAGAAGAAAAAAATAAATCCAATTTATAGGAAAAAGAAATCAAACATTAAAATACAAAAGAAATATATTTTTTAAATAAATAATAAATTTTATGGCTATCATTTAAGGATAAAAATCTCAAATTTAAATTTAAATATGAAAGGAAAAAACAAAAAATAAAGATAAATGAGTCTCATTCTTAGAACAGAAAATTCTTGATGACAGAGTTTAGTTGTTTGTGGAGAGATAAATATACATTCTTTAGATAAATATAATTATTATTTTTTAATATGTTGAGAATAAAAATATCATAATTTAAACTATAGTTTAATCGAGAAATAAAATTATATAAATGGATTAGATTTTCTAAAATTCAAAATTTGTTTAGTTAAACAATAATCAATCATACCTTTTACCATAAATTAGTACAATATATAAAGATGGTATAATTTGAAAAATAAAATTATATTGAATGATTTGATCTTTAGAATAATATCTTTTATATAAGATTTATTAAAAACAAAACTCCCCAAAAAAAACTCAAAAGAAAAGAAGAAGAAATAGAAAAACAAACAAAGGAGTCCAATTGCACGGTGACACGTGTCACTTTCGTATTTTGTCAGGTCAACTTTAATATAGTAGAATAAACATTTTAAAATTATTAAATTAGGTATCATCAAATAATTATTTTAATACAATATAACTTTCATTTACTTAATATAATCATTTATTAATAATGTTTCATCTTAAGATTTGAGTTTTATCCATTTAATTGAAATATAATATAAATTTAAAATGAATAGTACATTAGAAAAAAAAATTAAATCCAAATTATAGGAAAAAAACAAACATTAAAAAAAGTTGAAAAAAAAAGTTGAAAAAAAAAAGATAAACTAATGCCCAAATAAAAAGCTAAAATATGAAAGAATAAAAAATAAACAAAAAAAATAAAATAAAAGCAATGATAATATGTCAAAAAAGGAAGGATGAAAAGTCAAAAATTCAATAAATCTCACCAATCATTTGATGACATATGCCACCTCCAGGTTTCTGTAGGTCTCCTTTAGTAAGTAACTAGAATTGACCCACACTTCGTTGCGGACAAATTTATATTCAGTAATTTTTAAATTAATTTATAAAATATTAGATAAAATTGAAAAATATAAAAGAGTTATATATTTTTATTAATAATTATTTTCGTTAATCATGCTATATCATTGATTCACTCTCATAACTAAAATTTTAGATGTTGGGTTTTAATTATTTGTATTATATAAAAATAAGATTGCATTGTAACATTGAATCAACTAATACATGGATAATATAAAATAATTTTTTTTTATGTTAGATAACCTAACATGGTATATTTCGTTAGGCAACTCCAAAAGGTTTTCGTGTTTTCTTTTAATTTTAGGATTCTTTTTTAGTTTTTATTTTAGTTTCTCTACTTTTGGATTTTATTTTATTTTATTTTGTTTTGTTTTATTTGTAAGTTTTTTTTTTAAATTTGGTTTTAAGCGATAGTCTCCTAAAATTTAAAAAAAATAATATATATATATATATATATATATATATATATATATATATTATATGTATATATATATATATATATATATATATATATATATATATGTATGTATTAAGGAGTCTGACTTTAACGGTTAGGGTGTCAAATTGCCTCAATATACAAATATAAAATACACTTTGAATAGTACGTAAATGTACTTAGTAAGACAACTTAATAATACTTAATATATTCATATATTAGTGTATGTTTATGTTTATTTTATATGAAATATAGGGTGTCAATTTGCTTCAATAAATATAAATATAAAATACACTTTGAATATTACGTAAATGTATTTAGTAGGGCAACCTAATATTATTTAATATATTTATATATTGATGTATGTTTATTTTATATGTAGTATATCCGAAATTTAAATTTCATGTATTCATATGGTTAGTGAAAAAAAAATTGCTATCCTTCTTGACTCTCTGAACTTTCCTATATTATACAGGTAGATTAAATACATTAAATTATGTATCTTTAAATAATTATTATTTATACAATATAATTTTCCTTTACGTCATATACATTTATTAATAATAGTCATTCATATTATAAACATTTCAAAATTCTAAGATTAGGTATTCTGAAATAATAACTCTTTATATAATATAATATTCTTTTACCTTAAGATTTGAGTCTTATTCATTTACTCGAGAATTATATTTTAAATTAAAAATAAAAAAAATACATTAGAGAAAATTTTTAAATCCAAAATATATTAAAAAGAACCAAACATTAAAACACCAAAGGAATAAATTTTAAATTAAAAAAAATTAAATGATAAGTTTTATGGATGAAAAAGAAAGAAAAATAAATTTTATTCTTAGAACAAAAAATTCGTGATGGCGGAATTTAATGGTTTGTGGAGATAAATATAAAGTAAATTACAAACAAAGACTTAAAAAAAAACATTCTTTAAATAAATATAATTATTATTTTTAATATGCTAAGAATAAAATACTATAATTTAAAATATAATTTTATGAAGAAAGAAAATACAGTAATGAATTAGATTTTCTGAAATTCAAATTTTTCGCTAAACAGTAATCAATCACAACTTTTATCATAAATTAGTACAACATATAAAGATAGTTATAATTTAAAAAATAAAATTATTCTAATGATTTGATATTCAAAATAATTTTTTTATATAAGATTTATTAAAAATAAAACAAAAAAACAAAAAAAGGAAATAAATCAAAGGAAAATAAAGAAGAAGATATAGAAAATAAAAAGAAAAATAGAAAAGGCAAATAAAACAAAACCAAAAAGAAAATAAAGAAGAAGCAATAGAAAAGAAAAAAGAAAAAAGAAAAAAAAA
>BMAC01000662.1:705908-764590 GCA_014905375.1 Phtheirospermum japonicum
ATAAAGAGGAAGCAATAAAAAAGAAAAAAGAAAACAAAAAAAAAGACACCCACTAAAAGGGTGCCAAATGGCCTGCCCAAAAACTGGCAGGCCATTTATACTAGGTAAAATAAATAAATAAAGGTATAGATAACGAAAAATAACTTGCCACTATTTCACATCTTTCCACTCATTTCATTATTCAAACTCACTTTTACTTACTCCCATAAACAACTCTTACTTTTTTTTAAATTTTTAAATAACAACATATAACTTGTCACTATTTGATATTTTCCCACTAATTTCGCTATTCATCTAATTGCTTATTTCATTTAACAATTATTTATATTTAATTGTTATTTTATTCTCTCTCTATCAAATGAATTTTAACATTATATTCTCACGTAACATTTAATCACACTTTCAGAATTTATCATTTCTCTTTCAATTCCTGTTTTTCATCACTATTTTTTAATATAAAAAGGGAAATTCAAAATGAAATGTTTTCTTATCGTAACATCATTTTCTTCCTTCTTTCCAAAGGTGGAAGACATTTGTACTCAATGAAAGGTTCCTGTGAGACACCATTCCTTTACAAGCTGAACCATACCATGCATGTGCAAAAGTGAAGCTGTTTTGCTCAATAAATGGTAGAATTAAAAAGGTTAAAAGATTATAGATAATTGCAAATTTGGTCCATAACCTTAAGGAGCTTGCAAATTTGGTCCTGTAGGTATGAATGATAATAGTTTTGCCATCGTAATTGTAGTTTTGTAGAATTATGACTTAAAAAAATAATGTTAGGTTTCGTGATAGATATCACCAGACCTAACATCAACCAGTAAACAGAAACAGCAGCGGAAATAAAAATAAAAATAATAGTATGAATACAACAATTTAAATTTCGTTCGTAAGTAAAAATACTTACGAAATTGGGTGTACAAACCCGAAAACTATATTACTTTATAACGTTTAAGATCAATACAAAACAATAAAAGTAATATATGAAAAACTAATTGTATCAAACTATTGATACACAAAATACTCGTCGCCTCGGTATGATGATCTTCTCCGTTGGTTACGCAATTTCAAAGATCTTCGTAATTAAGATCGTGGCTTCAAGTCTTGTGGCAAGGTTTGTGATGATCTTCTTCGTTGGTTACGCAACTTTGAAAATCTCTTTGATTTGGATCGTTGCCTCAAGAAATCTATTTGCTCGTGTTCTCAGTGTCTTGCGTCCTTGCTTGCTGCGATCTTCTCGCGTCTTTTTTTCTTCGTTTTTTCGTATGTGTGTGTTGCGTCTTCACTCCTTATAAAATTAATCAAGACTCCTAGTCTTATTAAACAAGTTATATAAGTATTTAGAAAACTAAATAAAGTCCTAGACTCCAACTAGGAAAGAAATCTAGAGTTCTAAAATACTTTGTGTCCTAAGAAAAACAAACTACAAACAAGGAAAATTATTGTTGAAAATAATATTCCCAACAATCTCCCTCTTTTGCCTTTCTGGACAAAACCACCAAGACGCACCAAAATATTCAAAGACTCCCCCTAAATTGAGTCTTCCCCTTAATAAGATCGAACTAGAAGTACGAGTCCTCTCTCTTTTGCCAAACGACCCAACCGCATCTTCTAAATCTTCTCCCCCTTTTTGTTCTGAAAGCAAAAGGACCTAAAAAATGAGTCCCGAAATGCCTGGTGCTATGCAAACTGGTTATCAAACAAAGTAATTTGGATTCGGACAACCGGAGCAGAAAAATTAACCATGTTGGTACTGATGTTGGGAACACCAGAACCATCATCAGACATGACACCAGCTCGAAGAGGCGTCTGCCAAGGAAGATGCAAACCTCGGTGCCTAAAGAAGGCAATCATATTTTACTTCACGAAAATATCAACGAGGATCCGACGCTCAGCAACCATGCCTCGATTTTAAAATCCCAAGAAATGCTCTTCACCTTCACTCGTCAAGAACCTCGTGGAGATTGGTTCCATGTCTTCAATCTCGACGGCTTGAGACGGAGCCTCATTAGAGCTTGTAGCCAATGTAACTGGGATACTTCCAGATAAAATGGAGGTCGACTTAGTGGTGGGGGAAGAAACATGATCAATAGCAGGCAATGTTGGAATCCGTGACAAATCACCGGAACCAATATCATCAATCGGGTCAGCAGCAGGCAAGGGAACCTTTCCTTTCTTCTGTGTGGCCTTCTTGGAGGTCTAAGATCACGGATATCTAGGCCACTGAACCTCGGAAAGTTGGCAGGTACCTGTTCATCAGTGGAGTTTTGCACGCCGGCAGGGAGCTCGGGAATTCTCCTCGGAGAGGACATCCTGTTGCAAATTTCAAAAAGAAAAAAAAAACAAAGGCAATTCGAGAGAGACTGTGAAGAAGTTGAGATTTAGAGAGTTTTAATTGTAGAAGGATTAAAGGAAAGTGGAATAAAAATGGTAATAAATCCTAATTTACCAATTATCCATATTTTAACCCACAAAAGATTTTCTTTCCATCCAAAAACCCCACTCCCCCTTAGTTTAGGCACATGATCTCCACTCAATCAATCAGAAATCCAAACCAAATCACACGTCCCTACAATTGAGAAAAACTGAATTAGAGCTGGAACTTTGAACCATCACCATAGAAAGTATAAAAACCGTACAAAGTGAAAAATCCAAAATTCATATCAATCTCATATTACCTATCCAGCACACCCGATCACAACACCACTGAAACAATCAAATAACTACATCCTTAACAAAATCAAGAGACGTCAGAATAAGAAGCAAACACAAGAAACAGAACACTCATCAATACAGGCAGATTCACAAAATATGAATATCTTAAATTATGACTAAAAGTATGACCTAGAAAGGTTAAAAAAAACTCACATAAAGATTTTTAGAGATTCTGATCAGTGTTGCTTTTCATGACTGATGACATTAGACCCAACATTTCATGAGGTGAAGTCAATGAAAACAAACCCCTTAACCCAAGTTAATGACAACGTCAAAATCGCTCAATAAGGTAAAATTTAAAGATCAGGCCTTTAGTCTAGATTTTCTTCATCTTTTTAAGATTTGAAGAGAATTATTATATCTTCAGCAATTGCTGTTAACTCCTTTTGTCTTTGGACCTGGGAGAAAACCTGTTTTTGCGGAAAAGTTCCACAATCACCTAATCGAAGAGGTTAGTCTTTTTGTCATCACTTTTATTACAACACATGACCTTATTTCTCTTTAAATCAGACTTGATGCATTCGTATTATGTATGAAAAAGAAAATAAAGAATGCATGCAAAACATACAGATGTTATGACTGATGACATCTTTGAGCGTCATAACATCAAACCCAACATGGACCAGACAATGCACATCCCGAGATCTCTTCTCAAACGAGAAAAGGTCTCTAAATCTAATACTTTTGTGAATATGTCAGCACGCTGACTGTCCGTCCCTACATGTTCAAGACTTATTATCTTTCTCTCAACTAAGTCTCGGATGAAGTGATACCTGATGTCAATGTGTTTTATACGAGAGTGCTGAACTGAATTTTTTGAGATATCAATTGCGCTCGTATTATCACAGAGTACGGTCAAAATACTTCTATGGAGACCGTAGTCCTCAATCATCTGGTTCATCCAAAGAAGTTGCGTACACGCACTTCCAGCTGCAATGTATTCGTCTTCAAGAGCATCCTCTACATGCTTGGGCTCTATTTTGGCAAGAAACAAAGACTCTCGAAAAAGAGAACAGGTAGTGGATGAACAGACAAATCTTACCATTTCCTTGAAGTTTATCTGTCTCTTCCTCGTACTCCTCTCATAGAGATCACCAATAATTTGGCCGGTTGGATGATTCTTTTGAACTCTTGGGGGAATATCTCTTTGGTTTTCAGGATCCTCATCCTCTGATTCTGAATTAGATTCAGGACCCGCCCGGGAAGGAGTTGAAACTGGAGTCAGCTTGCCAGTCTCTTCCTGAGTCGGTGTTGGGTTCGGTGACATATCACAAGACCCGTCACCACCTGCAACAGCACCTTTATCCTTGATAAAACTTTCCACCACCTTGTACCTGCAGAACACATAACCAATTATTTGGTAACAATTGTCAGAAGTCCTCTGACCAGTGAGAATACACGCATTTTCTACATCGTAGACTTCACATTTTTCATGATTGAACTTGACATTAAAACCACCATCGCATAGTTAGCTTATGCTTATCAAGTTCGCCGTTAAACCTTACACTAGCAACACATTCTCAAGTTTTGCAATGCCAGGGACATGAAGAGTTCCTTGGCCTATGATTTGGCCATGTGCACCTCCACCATACTTCACTTCTCCTCCTTGAAATTTATCAATATTCGAAAGGAGGTCTTCCGAGCCGGTCATGTGTTTAGAGCATCCACTATCAAAATACCAGGCTCCAGGGATGTGAAACTTCAGAGAGGAATAGATCATGTTGCATTTGATCTCATTCTTTATGACCTAGAACTATTTGGCTTTGGTGTTGGCTTTGGTGTTAGGAACACAAAAACCATCACGGAACTCAGCAGTCAGATTCGACCTTTTAAACTGATTCTGTTTCCCAATAAGCTTCTAGCAGTATGGTCGAATGTGCCCAAGTTCACCACAGTGATGGCACACATATTGTCTTCTTCTCCTTTTGCGGCGTTTGGTAGACTTCACCTTTTGACTTGAATCTGGCTTTTGAACAAGTTTGTATTCAATCCCGTGTTTTGAACAATTCGGGATACTTGATTCCATAATTTCATCCAGCTTGGCCTTGCCCTTGTTGAGGTTTGTGAGGGTTTCTTGGACCTTCTTCAATTAAGCATTCACTCGTTCTAGCTCAACATCCTTTTTGGTGAGTAACGACTCCAGTCGGACAATTACATTCAGTTGATCATCTTTTTCCTTAGTCAATTTATCCACCTCGTTTCTAAGATCCTTGACTTTGAGTACTTGCTTTCCACAACTAGCAAATAATTGTTCATACTCAATGCTAAACTTCTCGTACTCGTCAAAAGATTCATCAACCTCATCGTCATCTTCAGTGTATTCTGTAGCAATCAAGCTCTTCTTCCTCAGAGTATTCATAGCGTCCAATTGTATCATGTCAAATCTACAAAACAAGGATCGAAATACTTAGAGTTAAGTACCCTGCTCTGATACCAATTGTAGTTTTGTAGAATTATGACTTAGAAAAATGATGTTAGGTTTCGTGATAGATATCACCAGACCTAACATCAACCAGTAAACAGAAACAGCAGCGGAAATAAAAATAAAAATAATAGTATGAACACAACAACTTAAATTCCGTTCGTAAGTAAAAATACTTACGAACTTGGGTGTACAAACCCGAAAACTATATTACTTTATAACGTTTAAGATCAATACAAAATAATAAAAGTAATATATGAAAAACCAATTTTATCAAACTATTGATACACAAAATACTCGTCGTCTCGGTATGATGATCTTCTCCGTTGGTTACGCAATTTCAAAGATCTTCGTGATTAAGATCGTGGCTTCAAGTCTTGTGGCAAGGTTTGTGATGATCTTCTTCGTTGGTTACGCAACTTTGAAGATCTCCTTGATTTGGATCGTTGCCTCAAGAAATCTATTTGCTCGTGTTCTCCGTGTCTTGCGTCCTTGCTTGCTGCGATCTTCTCGCGTCTTTTTTTCTTCGTTTTTTCGTATGTGTGTATTGCGTCTTCACTCCTTATATAATTAAACAAGACTCCTAGTCTTGTTAAACAAGTTAGATAAGTATTTAGGAAACTAAATAAAGTTCTAAACTCCAACTAGAAAAGAAATCTAGAGTCCTAAAATACTTTGTGTTCTAAAAAAGGCAAACTACAAATAAGAAAAATTATTGTTGAAAATAATATTCTCAACAGTAATTTTTAATTTTCATAAGCTTGGTCCTTTCAATTCGGTGCAATCTTGGTTTTGAATGGTTGTTTCAATATTTCATATATTTAAAAAAAAAAAAAACAAACAAAAAAAAAAAACAGAAAAACAAAACAAAACAAAACAAAAAAAAACTTAAATACCAAATATTTGACTAAGGGCAAAATAATTAAGGATTCATATTCTCGTCAAGAAGTTAAGAACCAAAATTCAGTCACAATAATTACAAGATTACAATTGCTAAATGGCCAAGTTAATAATAGGTTAAAGATTAGTAACACCACAAACTTAGTAATAGACTTTGACTAGGAAGGGAAAAAAAATGATTTCATCATTCAAGCACAGACGGGTGTATAGTATGTACTCTTCATTTACCATCTGGATATATTTAGTCAAACACAAGTTCTTGATGGGGAAATACACATCTGAAAAGGAGGTTTTTGTGAAACGATCTCACTGAGTATTACTTAAATTGACAAAAATATTGAATTAATGTTAAAAAAAAGAAATACACGGCAATTGATCAATAAATACAAACATAAGGTATTTTTGTTCATTAAATTCAATAACTTTTTTTTTTCATTAACTACATATTTGATCAATCCGTCAAAAATACCTCATATATACCAAACTCATCTTCTTTTCTCTCCCACAAACTTTCAGGTTCAATTCCGGTTAGTTTCGACGTCCGTCTAATTTGAATTTTTTACAATTGATTTCTATTTTTATTCCGAGTGACCTGCAAAGTCTCAAGTTAATCAGAGTTCGTTTGCCTCGTTGAATCGTCGGTCAAAGTTTTAATTTTCACAAAAAATTAGAAACTTCCGGCGTCAATTTTGGCAAAATCAGACGACCGTTTAATCTGAAACTTTTACCATTGATTTCTATTATCATTTTGATCTACTTGCAAGATTTTAAGTCAGTCGGAGTTTGTTTGCTTTATTGAATCGTCAGTCAAAATTTCGTTTTTTTAATAGTTTTTCACATAAAAAATTAGAAACTTCTGACATCGATTCTGGCCTACTTTGATATTTGTTTAACTTGAGACTTTTACCATTGATTTCAGCAATCATTTCAAGTATACCTCCAAAATTGTAAGTCAATTAAAGTCCATTTAACCCATTGAATCGTCAATCAAACTTTTAATTTTCATAGTTTCTCACACAAAACTCCAAAAACTTTCAGGTCGATTCTGGCCATCTCCAGCGTCCATTTAACTTGAAATTTTTATCATTAATTTATGTTATTATCTCGAATATACCTGTAAAATCTTAGTTCAATCGAAGTTCGTTTGCTTTGTCTAAAATTAGCACAACACGCAATAAATTACCACAATTAATAATACTAAGATTACCACATATACTAATGTAATCTAAAATTACCACAACCAATAATATTAAAGTTACCACATACATTAATGAGATTATTACCGGTCGCCATAAGATTACCACAACAGTAATCAAAAATAAGGAAAACATAATTATTGCAATAATTAGATTACCACAAGTAGTTTACATTATCTCAATAATCTAAGATTACCACAAATAGTAATCACATTCATTAATAAAATTGCCACATCCAATAAGGCCGCGTTCACCTTGGTTGATGGGACGGGATGATTTCATCTCATAAACGTGGATGGCACTGTGCATGATAGAACAATAAGACGTTCAGTTTGGGTGATGCTTTCTTTTAGGTTAAATGGATTACCAATCGCATCCGACGTTCACTTTGGATGATATGAGAGGATTATCACGAAATTGACATTTTTGCCCCCACAATAAACATCGTTTATATCAGCAGCCCAGTATGTGAGATCTGCGACTTTCGACCCCTCAAATTACCAATTGGGAGGATCGGTTCTTGTAGTCAGATTTCAAAAATCAGAAAATTGGAGATCGATCGGCAGTAGGAGCATCACCTGGAAATCATCCCAACGAGTTCACCCTGTTTCAGTCGGCGGTACGAGATGCGAGCCACCAACTAGCAGAGGTATGAATATTTAATCAGATTGATTTTACGTTTCTCTGTAGAAATTTTTGTCGAAATAATGTGAATTGATCCCAAAAATCACCATTCATTATTTTCGGATGAGTATTTTTCCATATATGTACATATATGGATTTATGCGAACTCGCTGTACCTGGGTTCTCATCCTTATGTGACCGCCCATAAGATTGTACTAATTTATGGCAATAACTGTCGTTTATTTTTTGGTGTTGTTGCAAATTAGCTAAATGAGCGGCTCAACTAGTTCAGGGTTGCAACGGTAATCATCCTTCACTTACCAGTGTCTTCTCTGCCGCCAAGCTCTGCCACTTTTATGCTATTGTCGATTGGAGATGAGGGTCCAAACTGCAAGAACCAAATGGAATACCGGTCGTCGTTTTATCACTTGTCCTGTCAAAGGGGTACTGTTTTCAAAACTCTTACCCCCGTATTGAAATAACATCTAATAATAAAACACTTTCCAATGAGTAAATATATATACGAGTACATGTACTTCGATTTAATATTGAATACTATTTTTGCAAGATTAAAAATGTAATATGTTTATTTGGCTCGATCATCCCGTCGAGGATCAGTCCGTACATCCGGAGACTCAACATTTACGCGATGAGATCCATGCCATCCACCGCAAGTATGAATAGTATAAGGAGGGTTATAAGAAGGTTGTTCGATCTAGTCTGATTGCATGGGTATTGTCCTCGATATTTATGCTTCTATGGTTGTTAAAGTAGAGTTGTATTCCATGCTGATGATAAGACGATTATAGTGTGTGTGGCTAAACATGTGTAATTCATGGAATTAAATCTTGAAGTTATGGATTCTTAGCTCGACGTTCTATTAATAAAATGGTTGTAGATCTTTTGTGCTGTTCCCATGTAAAATCGGTCTTTACTACTTGTCTTCGATTGACTGTGAGTTCTTGTTTTGGTACCGCCGCATGATAGTTAAGGAACATGGTCGTATATAAGAACCAATTTTGTCCGAGTCGGATTATAGTGGCAAGAACAATATATCACAGCTCCTTGTGGGATGCAAACATACTGAATATCTTAATAGTAGAAAGAATATATTCTCTTCTAACTCTGTCCAAGCATGGTCACAGTCACCATCAATGTCAGTGGTAATTTTTCCTTATGCCTTTTGTTCATTCATTTCATACGTATAGTCACGTGGGCTTGACTGTTTACCTAAACATCTATTTAAGTAGTCATAACTAAGTTTCATAACTTACCAAATATTATTGTAAACTAGTCCTGTAGTATTTATGCATGGAC
The DNA here is from genome assembly GCA_014905375.1 of Phtheirospermum japonicum. Classification (NCBI taxonomy): domain Eukaryota; kingdom Viridiplantae; phylum Streptophyta; class Magnoliopsida; order Lamiales; family Orobanchaceae; genus Phtheirospermum; species Phtheirospermum japonicum. The sequence continues at coordinate 715,083 of BMAC01000662.1, forward strand.
CCCCGAAAAAGAATGCAGCGTAAGGTCTTCTATACCATCAGATGGACACAAGAAGTAGATGAATGTTTTATTGCTATTCTTGTTGAGCAGCAAAAATCAGGAATATTCACTGTTGGTAAAACAAACCGTGAGGCCATCGCGACCGCGATGAATGGTGTGAATATGGAATTTAACACCGACTTTGATTATGAGTATTGTTCGAATAGGGTACCAGGCTGTATAGACGTTTTAAGGTGTTTCAGTGGATTCTTAGTGTCAAGGGTGTAAGCCACAATGTCTTCACGAACCAGGTAATCTGCGATAAGTCAACCTGGGAGTACATCCTCAATGTAAGTGACATCAACATGATTATATAATTTTCCATTGTCAATCGCCGACATTCATCCATAATTATTTTTTGTTTCAGATGGAGAAGTTTGCCTACGTCTACTTACATAGTGGGTACCCCGAGTTTTATGGTTTACAAGAGGTATTTGCACCAGATGTGTGAAGGAAGATGGAGGACTTTGTGCGTGGACTGGATGTTTTCAATGTGTTTGTTCAACATGTGAATGTTTTCACAAACTTCTGTTATTCTGTATTAGCTTTAATATAGGAAGGGTGGAACCATTGTCAATGTATGTGTGTCTCTTTTGTCATGACAATTGTCTGTAGTCTTTACATCATTTTGGTGGGGTCATATATAGGCTATTCTTGTTGAATTTTCAATTGGTATTCCATCACCTTTTGGATGGAATGAACATTTTCAAAAGAAAATGATTCCAATACTTGTCAGCATGCACAAAAGGGAATATATTCCCTGCATGCATTGGCATGCCCAAGAGTGCAAGTCCCGAAAAGGCATAAAGTGATGCCCACTTTTTTGCGGAGGGTTCCTAATCAACCCAAATCAATCGGCCACCTATATCTTACCTACTTGGGACACCATGACTTACTCATCTTTATCTTCAGTTTGAGCAACCAACCAACAACAAAAAAAAAAAAGGAAAAATTAATAAGAGTTTAGAAAAAAAAGACCTAGGCTGAGTTGGTTGGAAAAAAAAAAGTCAAAGGGTGAGTCTATTAAGCAAGAAATATTCTTATACGACAATGTATGGACCAAAGACGTTGACAGGTGTTTCATTTCACTTTTAAAGGATGCTCGTTCAGTCGGTCTTGTGAAAAATGGCGATTCAGACACGACGGCTATTGAATTTTGCAAGGACTTACTAAATGTGGAGATGCAGAAAAAATTCATAGCAGGCGAGTGTATGGACAAGTTGGCTTTCTTCAAATTACGCTTTCGGGTATTTCGTGGGCTCCTTCGCAACCCCAGTTTGCGGTACGTGGAGGTGATGGGAGAGATGAGGGGGCCCCGACATGTTTGGCAGGAGGTAGTTGAGGTATTTTTCCCGCATTCACCTATAAAACATTTTTATAGTTTAATATAGATAACTACAATAACTTGTTTGCACGAACATCGGGCTCATCTTGATTCATTTGAACTCTCTTGTGGAAAAATTATTTCACATTTATTCTTATGCTTGGTTTTCCAGCACGAGCCATTCGCGATGGCGTACCGGAACTTTGGAGATCCCAATTGGAGAGAGCTGAAAACGATATTCCGTGGCCTTGACGGTCAAAACAGCTGGGCCTGGGGACGTACTAACCAACTGTGAGGCGAGCAGTCAACCCGTGAATATAGTAAATGGGTTGGTTCAAGGCCCCTCGTCAAAGCAGTCCAATGCTCTTGTCGGAGGGCCTAGTTCGACCAGCTCATATTAGAGGAACTTGGAATAGCTTGTTGACAATCCAGACCGTGTGTCAGAAAACCCGGTTAACCAGCCGCCGTTGTCTCCCAGTGCGTCACTTATGTCACGTGTTTCCGGTACCGCCAACCCTGGAACATTGACCAGAAGAAGTCATCTTCCCATATCTTCGCCGTGCAAGGGTTCGAATATATTGGATTGAGGAACATGATTTAGTGTAGTATCGTCCCTGAGGTTGTTGCTTTTATTATCGTATGAAGTAGTAGTATCCGTGTTATTTGGGTATGTGCAACCCATGAGCTTGCAGTTTGTATCTTCTATATGTGGATGTAATTTTGGCATAGCGTTTGGTTTCATGAACGTAGTCAAAGGTTATGTATTGCTAAAATCTACGCATTAAAAAGTAATGATGTTGGTTATGAGTTATATTATATCATTTGTTGGCGTTTTGAAATAGTGTCCTCATTCGGATATCCGAACGTTTGGAATTTGCATACAATATTAGGGTCGTGAGTGGGAAGAGACCCCGACCAAGCTCCACATACAATAAACTAGAGTTTAGCTCCACGACAGGGTCCCGAATGCATAATTAAGTAGTTAAAAAGATGTCTTCAACCTACATAATCATAAAGCTTAAGCGTAAAGGCGTCTGCCGCATATAACTTGATGTGCATATGTTCGAATATCTTAACAGGTAAATTAGATATGGGTTATTATTATTGCTCGTGGTCACTATCGGCCCCGTTCGGTGACAATGGAGGTAGGTGCCCTAATCCCCCGGCCAAGAACGGAGCATGCATGACTGGCAGCGCATGGCCATCCACTGCAGGGAACTCATCCAGAGCCTCGTGGTCCTTGTCATTAGATGCCGGCCCATCGACATACACCGAGTTATCCGCGGCACTACCCGGTTCATCCCTGAAGTCAATTGCGGCAGCATTCCGATCAACATAAACTCTATAATAGTACTTGTACTTGGGGAAACCAAACCGTCTGAAGTACCGCTCTTGGTCCCGTTCCTGCATTATTACGGAGCATGAATTCTAATGATTATTGTACAGGTAATAAATAAATAAATATAAATAAATAAATAAATATATATATATGTGTGTGTGTGTGTATGTGTGTGTGTGTGTGATACGTACAAGTTAAAATTGATCTATTACTCTAATTAACACTGAACTAGAATTAGATAATTCACTATCAACTCATGATGATAGTGGTGAGAAGATGATTATAATCTTATGCATTTCTTCTAATTTAGAATACATAATTTCACTTATTTAATATTTTATATTGTCTAGAAATTACAAATATTTTTTTAAAATAAAATGCATTTCAATAGCTAAACTTTGCTTATGTTTCACATCACACTTTTCAGAACCTGTATGTTAACTCTCAACTACTATTATATATGCATGTGTTACGCCTTACCAAGTACGATCAACAAACTTTATCTTGTCACTTTATTTTTATCTTTTACTTATTGGCAGGAAATAAGAATGATACAACCAAAGGGAAAAGGATGCATGGTATAATATTGCAAATTCAAGACCACCAAGTAAGAAATAATATATATATATTAAGATTAGTTTATTCAGTTTGTCTTTCAAACATTACTTGCTTAACATGATGCTAATATGTTATAATTGTGTGATTTTCTTATTTATATATCAAAATGGTCAGGTGAAAAAGGTATATATATTCTCCATCAAGGCTAGCTTGTAAATAACATGTGCTAATAGGTTTATAAAGTTACCTCCCCGCCAACGTGTTCCCAGTACGCTGGAAGTACCATCACTTGGCCGCTGCGTATGTTCATTCGAATGCCTGGCTTGTCTTTAAACTCGACAAACGCATTGTATTTCATGAACAACAAGTTGATGCACGCCCGCACCTCCGCCATGCTGTAGGGCTTGTTGAGGTCTTCGGACATCTGCTCTGCAAGTTCCTGGTAAATGGAATTGAATACGGCGGAATCATCAAGATGGGGTGTGAGACCGCATATTGTGAAGAACAAATCGTGGCAGTGGTCCTCATCCATCTCGCTCATGGTCAGAAAGGGCCAGTAGTTCCGCAGCCGTGTTTCACGCTGTTTACATGTGAGCACCATGACTGCATTCGAAAAAAGGAAAAAAAAAACAAAAAAAAACACACATACACAAACCAACTTACGATAATGTTTAATTAAAGGAAGCATTTGAGATTTAGTCCACAATGAAACATCCAGACAATTAAAGAAATACACATACACAAGGTAAGCTTATCCATATGACAAGTTCACTACACTTATGAGTTTTTAACAACCCTATAGTTCGTGCATCTTAAATTGGAAAACTGACACACAACTAAATTAGCAACATCAACTACGCGTTACGACCTGGGTTAGGCCCAGTTCGATCAGAGATTTCCATCTAACATCATCTTGACCATTACAAACTTGTACTCATCTGACATACTGAAGAAGAGGTCAGGGTCCTTGTTGTCCTTGCAAAACATCTTTGACACAGATAACATGTCTTCGGTCGTAAGAAAAGGCATCTTCAGCAGCTCATCGAAGACTTCTTTGCGTTGGCGCTTCGCATCCTGCTGAAAGCCGATCCGTTCAACTAGAACTCCCAACTGTGAGTCAGTTTTCTTGCAGAAAGATTCTATCAGATCTAAGAACCGCTCCTCCAATGCATCGACTCCTTTTCTCTTCTTAGTTATCTCTTCCTCGATGCGGAGTTGCTGCCACAATGGTTGTCTGAACTGGTCTCATCAAAAAGTCCCTCGCTCTGTCGCTCGGCTTCTATGTTAGTTTCTGCGTCATCATTTGCCTTCGCAGGCACGGCATCAACGTTAACAGCGACTGCAAAGCCCTGAGCATGCTCGCCCATCGCCCGGTCCTTTCCAAAACTCTCAACCCAGTCTTTGTAATGTGGCCAGGTCTTGTTCCTAAGTGGTTTTGCGTTTGGATCAAGTTGGAAATTAGAATGAATAATGTTCGTTGTCAGTTCAATAGCCTATTAATTGTTAACTACCTTCTCCAACACATGTTTGAAAATCTAAAAGATGGGTTTCCGATGATGTACCTTAACGTATTCGTCTCAAACTGACTCGTCTGTTAGGGTTATCATGTTCGAGCTGTCATTCCAACCGAAACCCGAACGACTCTGCATCTGCGAGAGGGAGTGGTACTGCTTCTTCCACACGTGCATCTTCGAGGTGATATGCGGCTCCGATCTTATATTTGTACCGGGCAGAGCTTGAAGCATGTGCGTTTCCAGCAAGTGTGCATACCCAGACCTGAATCCGTTTTCAGCTTTCCACCCCTTCGCGATCAAGTCTTTGAGGCCGTCAATCAACACTGCCTCCTCGTGAGTTGTCCACACCCGTCTGTTAGGACGATGAACCCTAGATTTGACGATACTTGCCTCTGACTCCAGTCTACGTTATTGAAATAATAAAGCATATTAAATTTCTCAAAGGAATCATTAAATGGTTTCAATGAAGTTCCAAAAACATTGGGTGCTTATTATTAATAGTTCTAAATTGAAGGAAATAAGCCACACGATAACATAGAGTTTAGCACCCCAAATACAATTAAAATTGCCGATAATTGTTTAAAATGTCTGGAACTTGTTACACGACGTGTTTTGTCCGAAACCATTAATATTACAGAGCATAACATCGACAACAACCCTAGGAGTTTATCCAGTCTTTGTACATGGACATGGCAAAGTTGTCACGCCAGGTGGTCCATTCCGGGGATGGCTCAACTTGGTCAATGTACTCGTCGGGTAATACATCTGCTCCGTCGTACTGGTCATTGATTTCAGTCAGCTGAGATTCGATTGGGTCAAAGGACATTTCAGAACGAATGAAATTGTGAATCAGACAACACGCCATGATCATCTTATTTTGAATTTGTATTGAGTAGAATGCAGATTTACATAGTATTGCCCAACGAAGTTTCAAGATGCCAAACGATCTCTCAATGGCGTTACGAGCCTTCGCATGATGCAGATTAAAAAGTTCTTTGTAATTTGTTGGACCCCCACCATCCCTAGACCACTCGCTCAAATGATACCTCACCCCTCTGTAAGGCGTTAGAAAACCGAGACCGTTGGTGTATCCACAATCACATAGGTAATAATTCCCTGTGGAATGGTATTTAGTTTGTGAGAGTTGTGGACAATGAGAAAAGAGATGGTCAGGAATGGGTTAGTGCAAGTGTAAAGTAGAACGGGAGTGTGTGTATCGAAATCTTTTGGTTGAGTTTACCAGATGGAACACGTAATCCATTCCGCCTAGTGATAGCATCGCACAGCACACGACTATCAGTTGCCGATCCCTCCCAACCTGTCAAGATGAAGTTGTATTTCATGCTGCGGTCACAGACACCGAGCACGTTCATGGAAACAAACCCTTTCTGGTTTCGGTACCTAATCTTTTGATTTGATAGGACCCGAACCCCTATGTATGTGCCATCTAACGCGCCTAAGAATTCCTAAGAAAAACACAATGCTCAAATCGCCACGGGCAATAATGGAGCAATAAATGGTTTATGATAAACAAATGGTTTAAAAGACCCATTCCATAAAAAAAATTAAAAAATTCTAGACAATTAAATTTGTTTACCTTAAATCATTTCCTGTTATTGTCCGTGCACGTGTCATCTACTAAATTAGGTGGTATCGCTAAGATGGGATGGAGTCTTAGGACAGCATCGAGTACAAACCTGAAGTGTTTACTAACTGTGCAACCAAACCTTTTAAAGTCAAATCTCACAACCCTGTTTTTTTTGTGATGGGCCAGGACACTCAGGAAGAGCGCCACTTGCTCACTTATCAACACGTTTTGGGACTGGGAGAGACCTCCAACGTGTTCTAGTAAGTAGCACAACCTGGCAAACGCATTTCTATCCATGCGTAATTGTTCAACACATGCCCTATCACTAATACTAATTAATTCTCGCATGTGATTTATCCGATCGGGCTGTCGATCAGTTAAACGATATCTTCGAGGCCTAGTTTTAGTGCTCTTACGTTTGTGCCGATCGAGGACAATAAATGTTTTGTAAAAAACTAGGATTGTGAAGAATAATTTTAGTAAATTCAACACTTCCTCTATTATAAGAGTAATTTCGACGTCGTCCTCCACACAATCCATTGGTGCGCTTCAATTACTAACTCTGCTAGATAAATGACGCACCAAGCAAAAAGTTACTAGGACAAATCAAACATGAAGTCATGTCTATGCGCTAATCCTAATAAATTAACAGGGTTTCTTCATTTCATATTATTCGTACGATCACTTACAGAAGTTGCAAGTCAGGGTCAAAAAAATTCAACACAATAGTTATTATTTAAATAACATTTTATTATCTTAATCGAACAGGTTCCAATTTGACAGTTTTAAATGTTGTCGTTATTATTAAAACTATTACAACAACAACATCCATCATGTTATATAGAACTCGATTAACCCGCCGCACCATGTCGAGTAGCATGCATATTAACAGTCAAAACAAGTACCTCTTAACATTCCTAACCCCAGTATTAGTGAATAATACTAATAATTCTACTAAAGACTTACAAAATTCACTACACTCCCTCTAAATACCGCTCAACATTTTCATGCTCAAATCAAACACAGAACACGAATCTGAGCTCACACGCACAATCAACAAAACATATTCATGTGAAGGAGTCTAAATGTTCATATACTCAATTTGCGGGGATTACCTGGATCAACACTCCACAACTCAAATCACACATAACCAGATGTGAAATCAACATTCACCGCTCGACGCACTGTGAGAGAAATTAAAATCAATATTGCGACCAAAACACCATAATCAGGCAGAGGGGGCTTTTAATTTCAAATTGAATAACATATTAAGCAGAATAATTACGAACAAAAATAAGAGGTTCGTGGCGAGGCATGGGAAAGGGTGTGTTATTAGAAAAATCACCTTCGTCAGACGGGACCGAGCGGTGATAGCAGGTCGAGTGCCTTTGTCGGTTCACTGGACCCACCAGCGCTAGGGTTTCGAGTGCCTTGGACGATCGACTTCTCCCACCGGCAATTGACTACAAAACGAAGATAATTCTTCATCAAATAAATTGTGAAGACAAATCCAAAATGAAATTTAAGCATCGGTGAGAAGAACTCAGAACAGCGGCACCAGGGAATGAACACGTCTCGCACCATGGACGAATGTCGATGGGTTTGATGTGGTCTTAACCCTCGGATTGATTGAGGAAGGTAGAAATTTTGGCTGCGGATTTACCTTGTTACGGAGAATTACTGGGCTAAGGTTTCACTGTGGCCGCGTGCAAAAGGGAGGGGTTATATGTATTTGGTGATCCTGTAATTATATGTTGTAACAAGGGCAAGATTGGAAGATTTTTTCAATTATCGGGGATACTAGGGTAATCTCAAGTCATGAGCTTGAGGGTGATAAAATGATCCGACCTTCGGGCATGGGATGGTTCAGTCAGCCCAAAAATGAATAGTGAGCGGGCCTGGACTCCAATCCTGAGCTGAAGTCCACCAAAGTAAACGTGGGATGTTGCAGGATATCCCCAAAAATCTCGTCCTATCAACCAAAGTGAACGCGGATAATATTATCTAATCCAACCATTCATATGAGCAAGGCGTCGAAATTGTTTTTAAATGATCATCAACTAATGTGGATATTTACATATCCCCATTTATAAAAACATAATAATTTACAATAATATGTCCACAAAGACGACTTTTCTGCAACTAATTTGGGAAAACCATGTCTTATAACTACTTTATAAAATTATCATAACCAATAATTAAATTTGAATACTACTACAAGTACTGATAATTTGATTACTACCCCCGGTAATAAGATCTGATACTGTTAATACGATTATAAATATTAATAGTACCTGGTACTGATCATATGATTACTAGCATTATAAGATTATTGGTACCGCTAATATGACCACTGGTAATAAGGCTATAAGATTACTAGTATGATAATATGATTACTACCACTTATAATAATATTAATCATATTAGTAATAAGATTATTAGTTGTGATAACTGACAATAAGAGTACTAATATTATTGGTACTAGCACCTGTAATAAGATTACTCGTATTGATAATAAGATTATCGCTTATTACAAATGAGAATAAGATTGTTGAGATTATTGGTATTGATAAAATCATTACGACCAGTGGTTATGAGATTATTGGTACTAGTATTATGATTAATATCATTGGTAATAAGAATACTCGTGCTGATAATATGATTACTCAAGGTGGGTAACATTTAAAAAATTAAGACAAATATAACGGGGCAATTATAATTTTGAAAGCTAGGTTTTCTTTTGTGTGTGTTCTAATTATACAAACCTCAAGAGTATATTTTGTAATTAATCCATTTATTCCATAATCAGATTATTGTCACTATACTAATAATATAATTACTACCACTGGTGATAAGATTACTGATACTAATAATATGATTACTACCATTAGTATTAAGATTACTGGTACTTGTAATATCACATATTTTTTTTGTCATTCCTTTCGTTTCACGTAGTTAAATTATCATATACAGTACTCCTCATGATAAACCATCAAACTTGATTTCAATAATTATCAAATCAAAGTAATCTTTTTTTATTTATACACCTAAGTTTTTGAATTACCATAGTAAAATTCCAATTGTAATAAATAACAAATTTAAACTAAATAATTAACATGTGAAAAATCTTTTACCGTACATCAAATGACATTTGATGGAAATTCCGATTGAATCATCAAGCTTAGAAGCAAAACGCGGTCAATCTAACATATCACAAGAAAACCTCTAGATGCGCCATCCTTATCAAATTAGAAAATCTCAAACTAAATTACCATCGTAAGCCATTGCTTATTCATCGTCTGGAAAGCTCCGCCGAGAGTAGATTCGCATAGCTAGGCCCAAACCTTTGTCTCAAAAGCCTAAACATAAAAGAAAAAATAAATTTTACCACTGTATAGAAATGCATCATCCTCTTTTGATGATTACGATTACTACCACTGGTAATAAGATTACTGGTACTGATAATATGATTACTACCACTTGTAATACATCCTCCTCCTTTTATAATATGATTACTACCAATGGTAATAAGATTATTGGTACTTATAATATGATTACTGATAATAAACTCATCTACATATTAACATGTCAGGAAAGATACTTTTTTTTTATAACATCATAAAATAATGGCGTCAATAATAATTATAAGCAAGGATAATAAACACTTTTTGAGGTTCCATTTGATTTGACCTTATTTAGTACTCGAATTAATATTTACCAAACAATATTGATAGGTTAAACATTATGCATATTTCACATTTAATTAAATTCTAATCTCAAAATAAAGGAAATTGAATGTCTATCAATCATTCAAAAGAGCATTCCTCTTCTATATTGTCACATTGCATCTAATGTCCCAAATTATGACACAAGATTCTCAATTCAATTTAGTGTTAGATATAAGATTGTATTCTAGGTCGTCGAAAGTGTTAAAAAATGAGGGTTATTTAATAGAACAAAATTACAAGTGGATGGCTAAATAAACCCTACGTTTGCAAAATCAAGCACTTGTGTTATACATGTTATCAGCCTCATCTCATGGTCCTCTTAGTATGGCGTTTTCGATATCCACTCAACTTAGTTCGTACTGATCAATATCCTTTTGACTTCTTTCTCAAGATTGCCCAGTCTGCTCTTTAGATACCTTTAGATGTTCGCAAAAAATGACAAATAAAATCAAGAAAGAATAACTTAACTTTGGTTTATAAACAAACACTACAAAAGATAGTATTTTATCGAGTGGAAAATCCCTCGGTTTATAAACAAACACTTCAACATCTTGGAAGATTTGTATTCGATTGATACCTGATGATTTTATATTTTGAAAAAGGATCAATATGTGTGTGTGTGTTTGTGTGTGAATAACAAATACTTGTTGCTCATCAGTAAATATCAGAATTTTATAATACACCAAACACCAATAAAATTAAGCATTACATTAAGATTGCTTAAGTGATTAATTGATTTGAAAAAACACACAGCAAAAAAATTACAACACTACAAAAAAAAGCGAATGCAGTTGGGTATAATCGTCAACTTTCCGACATCGATAATTGTATGCTGACGAGACTGTACTTGCTAGTATTTACTGACACTCTGCCTATGGGTATTACTTTTGGGGAGTCCTTGGCCACCATTCGACACCCTATAGCATTTTCTGACAGGTATTGAGATGTCGCCAAATGCTGATGGGTATGGCCCATCAACATTCTCAGAATTTTGCTAATGGGCTACGAGCCATGAGCATTTTATATTTTATATTTTATTATTTTTAATATTCTTCTTTACTTGTGTCACAAATAAAAAATCAAACATGAACATAATTTGCAGATGCAAAAAAATTAAATCAAATATGAAATATAATTAATTAACATTCTAAAATGTATACGATTTAAATCAAAAATCAAATGTAAATATTCTGACAAAATGTTCCTTTTCTAACACTACTACTCTCGAGGATCAACTAGAGGATTAGAGGGAGGCTGTCGAGGTTGTGCTCTCATCGCTGCAACGACTTCCTCCATCACCTGCTGACGGAGAGTCTCCTGCATCTTGAGTCATTCATGTGCATGTGCCTCGCATATCGCCTGGAGTTATTCCTAATGTGCCTGCTCGTTCGCCTCGATTTGCTCCTGATGTGCCTACTTTTTCGCCTCGAGCTGAGTTTAGACCTCACTCTTAAAAGCGTGCAGCTGTGTCTGGAGCTCTGTGACATGGCTATTTGGAGCAGAGGAGGTACCGCCTCTGGTATTCTTCGAAGCCAGAAGATTCTCTAAGCATCCCACTCCAAACACGCAACCCTTCTTCACCCCGATGATCTCATAGATAGACCCTCGTCAACATCGGTAGGGTCTTGTGACACCGCACGTCTCTCCTCCAGACATTTCTGATACTCCTCCTAGAATATTTTGATCGATATGTATTTGAACTTAATTAGAAATTATTTATATATATATATATATATATATATATATATATATATATATATATATATATATATATATATATATATATGTACTTACAACTGTCTGCTATGATACAAAATAAGTGAATGTGTCGTCGGTATGTGGTGCATAATCAAGAAAAGCTCCAATGCAATGGGTTCCCTACCCATATCCTCACGTTGTATTCAATATTCAAATTATATTTTAATTTACCACTAATTATGAATGAATTAATTACTTACGAGACAAATTTACAAACACATTTAAATTTACTTACGAGATGACGTGCGTGACCAATCACAGTTCGAGACCCGACTCTGTGCTTCGAAATCCCAGTACCAGGGCCACAGTGCTTGCTCATCCTATTTTTGCTCGCCTGCTCGGGCTGCCTCTTATTCTACAACTACTCAAACTATATTACCCACCTCCTCTAGTTGTCCTCGCCCACGCATGGTGGCATCCGCCTCTCCGTTATCCAATTTATCTTCCACTTGTTGAGGCGGCTATGCCATAAGTGAGTCAGATCTATGGAAGTTACATTGTATGAGCTCCTCTGAATACAAACTTGGGTCCAAATAATATCGTTTCCGCAAAACAATACAAAATAACTTGATTAATAAAAATTATTATATATAAAATTTTTTGAAAATATTAGTTAATATTATTAGTTAATTACCAAAAACTCGGGCCACCACAAGTCACGATGAGACATGGGGATATGATCGTATTTTCACCTATTGGGGTGTACATGAGTCTGGTGAATCACTCGAAGAATAATCGGTAATTTCTTCGAGTGGTTGTGTAGCCTAATAAAGTTTATGGTTAATTAGAGCAATATATTAACATAAACAACTTATTAGAAATGAAAATTAAATTAAACTTACTTATCTCGGGGGGAAATCATAGACTTCGATCATAGTGTGACATGGTGGCATGAGGCCTCTGGAGGTACTAGCAGCGGATAGGATGGTTGAAGTAGTCGAAGGCGGAGTCCTTGATGATAAGTCCATTATATCATCATCTTCATCATCTAGGTGATGATGCGACGAGGATGATGAACCAAGAGAAGCACGGCCCGAAGATGGACTGAGAAAAGCACCACGTCCACGACCTCTACCCCTCATCTAAAAAACCATTGAAATTTAAGAATAGATTCACATTTGAACTTTGGTAAATAAATTAATATAATCTCAAACTATATATGTATGCATCAGAACTAAATCTAACCTAACCCAATACTTTCGCTATTTAGTTTATTACGAAACTCATCTTTGTCCATATCTTCATCATCGGTTGGAAGGCCATTATTGGCCACGAGAAGAACACTCATTCACGTGCAAAAGGGAGAACTCACATTACGTGTTAATGATGAGCGTGTGTTTTTAACATATATCGTACTAAGAGTTTTCATGACGAGAATCTTTTAAAAAAATGAAGATTGTAAAATGATAAACAATGTTGACACTTGTGTTAATAATGAATTGGTTACATCCTCAACCATATATTTATTAGAGTTTTTCTTGCATGAATCTCTCTTTTCAAATTTCATTAGAGAATTAAATAATAATGTTGTTGAGTGTGTGAATGATTTGGGTGTTTTACAAGAAATATCGAGGAGAGATATGAAGTCTGTTGAACCAAAGAGAGATGGAGCTAACGAGAAAGTGAAAAAGCAAATTTCCATTGAATTGAAGACATTACCAAACCATTTGAAATATGCATTTCTCGGTGAGAAAATAAGTTTTCAAATGAGTAGATGTCGGGATTATGTTTGCTATTTCTAATAGTGAGTGAATAAGTCCTACTCAAGTTGTACCTAAGAAAGGAGGGGTTACGGTAATTAAAGATGATAAGGATGAATGTGATTATCTTAACATATGTGTTTTGTGGACTTAATTTCTGTTTCTATCTTTATTTTTTTCTCGGATGCACTGCAATATCTGTGTACTACCAAAATTTTAAAGTTCTCAAAATGTATAGTAAGATAATTTTATTACTGAACTTCACATTTTAGAATGGGATGGGGCCTTTATCAAAAATCCAATCTTTTTCTATAGGCACCCTCATACCGCTCACTTATCTATAATTCAATTATATATATTATTAATCATAATTAAGATATCATAAGATGAGTTCTGGCCGTAGTTGGATGCACAAACGGAGAGTGGGCGGTTATCTGTCCAAAGTATTCATTGAAGGGGTGGAGAGTTTCATACAATTTGCATTAACTCATCATGCAATGAAGGATGGGGAAAATTGAAGTGTCCTTGTATTCATAATAAATGTAGGAATTGCAGTTACCACGATGTAAATAAGATCAAATTTCACCTCGTTAAAAATAGATTTGTATCAGATTACTACACCTGGACATTCTATGATGAAACAAATCTTGATTCTACGCATCGTGTTAACCCTGAGGTTCACGTTGGAGGATCATCTTACGTCACTCATGAAGAACTTGTCGACTTTGTTATTAATGAATCAAATGAACTTTTCAATGAGGAAGAGGATGAACAATAACATTCTCAAATATTCCAAATAAGTGGACAATTTAGAATTTAGTATCAAACTCTCTATTTAACATTAAATCCTAAACGGGTCTAATTTCAAGTGTTCGAGTGTAGAAAAAAGAATATATCAATCTGTCGGTGTAATTTTAAAATCCGTATTAAAGGACAAAAACCTCCCATCCGGCGCCGTACACCACGTCATCACCAACATATACAACATGTATATATTATAAATCACAAATCATAATATAAATATTAACTAAACACAACATTCACTTGTCGATCACCACGACATTTCAAAACCACCACCATGAACGCTTTAAAACCTTTTAAAATCACCATCACATTTAAAAAAAATTAAAATCCGTTATTGGAGGGACGAGACCTGCCGGCCGGCCCAGTACATCACGTCATCACCGATGTATACTTCAACCAATCACAACATGTATATATTAATCACAGATCATAATATAAATATTAATTAAACATAACATTCACTTGCCGAACACCACGGTATTTCAAAAACACCACCACGTATATTTTAAAACTTTTTAATACCACCATCACATTTAAATCCATTATTCGAGGGACAAAACCTCTCGGTCGGTGACATACACCACGTCATCATCGACGTATACACCAACAAATCACAACACCAACCAATCACAATATGTATATATTATTCACATATCATAAAATAAATAATAATTAAACACAACATTCACTTGCTGATCACCACGCTATTTCAAAACCACCACCACGTATATTTTATAACTTTTTAAAACTACCATCACATTTAAAATCATTATTCGAGGGATGAACCTCTCGATCGGCATCATACACCACGTCATCACCGATGTATACACCAACCAATCACAACATGTATACATTATTCACAGATCATAATATAAATAATAATTACACAAACGAGTCACTTGCCGATCACCATGGTATTTCAAAACCACCACCACGTACATTTTAAAACTTTTTAAAACGATCATCACAGTTTAAAATACTATTGAAGGGTCGAAACCTCCCAGTCGACGCCGTACACTACGTCATCAACGAAGTATACACCAACCAATCACAACATGTATATATTATTCACATATCATTAAATAAATATTAATTAAACAGAACATTCACTTGACGATCACCATGGCATTTGAAAACCCCCACCACGCACATCTTAAAACTTTCCAAATATAAAATATTTACAATTCAACCCTATTTTTTAAAGTAATTTCTAAATAAACTCCAAACTAACCTTAATTTTTCAAATCTAACCCAAATATCTAAATAATTATAATTCAATCCTAATTTCTCAAAATATTCCCCAATTAAACCCCAAACAAACCCTAATTTTCAAAATCAAACCCAAATAATTACAATAAAATCCTAATTTCTGGAATTAATTTCTAATTAAACCCAACAATAATCAACATTTTTGAAACCAATCGTAAATATCTAAATATTTATAGTTTAATCCAAAATTTTGAATTAATTAATAAATAAACTCCAAACTAACCCTAATTTTTGAAAATCAAACTCAATATCTAAATAATTATAAGCAACGCTAATTCTTTGAAATATTCCCTAATTAAACCCCCAAACTAACCCTAATTTTTGAAATCAAACCCAAATATCTAAATTTTTATAATTAAATCCTATTTTCTCGAATTAATTGCTAATTAAGCCCAACAATAATCAACATATAAATCAACACTAAATATCTAATTATTTACAATTCAATCCTAAAATTTAAATTAATTACTGAATAAACCCCAAACTAACCCTAATTTTCAAAATCAAACCTAGGTATCTAAATAATTGTAATTCAACCCTAACTTTTCGAATGAATTCCTAATTAATCCCAGTAATATTTAATATTTTTAAAATAAATCCACAATTATATATCTAAAAAACTAATTAATTATTTAAACAAAAAATAAAAAATTAACCTGGCGGCTGGTGGCAGCGGTGGCGAGCTTTAGCAGCTAGAGGTGCAGCTGAGATGGTGGGGTCGTCTGTTCGGAGCTCGGTTGCGGTGGGTTTTGGAGCTCGCAGATGGTGTGGCAAGCTCTGGTGACGGTGGTGGTTGTGGCGGGCTCTGCGGTGGTGGTGGTCAAAGGCGAGGGGCGAGGCTGCTGCCAGTTTTTTTTGTTTGTTTTATTCATTTTTTTTTAAAGATGCAAAAAGATAGAGTTGGGGATGGGATATGTTTAGGGTTTTTTGTTGACGGCCAAGAGGGCTGTCAGCATATATATATATATATATATATATATATATATATATATATATATATATATATATATATATATATATATATATATATATGATTAGGATCATGTGAGAACCAATTCCCTAGGTGGGAACTTAGGAATCGCTATATTACATTATATGTGATGCTAATTAAAATAATGCAAAATTCTATTTGTATTTTCACATTACTATTTTTATGTACCCTTGATTTTTACTTTTATCTTAATTAGTATGTACATGATTTATAAATAGCATCACATCCTAGTTTTTCTAGGTTTCCACATAGGGATTGGTTCCCATGTGAACCCACCCCTATATATAGCAATATTAAAAAGTACACACACACACACACACACATATATATATATATATATATATATGTGTGTGTGTGTGTGTGTGTGTGTGTGTGTGTGTGTGTGTGTGTGTACTTTTTAATATTGCTGATGGGTAGAGGCCGTCAGTAGCCTTGGTCATTAGCTATCCGTCAGAAAACCCATCGCCAAATAACGGGCATTAAACAATGCTGACGGGTCATTGACGGATTTTTAACTAATGGCCTCCACCCGTCAGCATATGCTGACGGCTTCTTGACCATCAATAATCTTTGTCAGCATTTGTCCTTTTTTTTTTGTAGTGTAAACCTTAATTTACATGAGCTTTCCAGGTTTAATACATATCATGTTAGAATTTAAACCACATAAACCTTGAATTTTTACTCAAAAATATATATGTATTAATGAAAGGAAAAAAAACACATTTCCCCCTAATCTTGAAACAAAAACATTCTAGCTATATCAAAAAAGGGACTATCGATTCGCTCAATTTACGTAAACAGTAATCCAATCTAAAAATAAAATAAAACTCAAAGATTCGTATTTTAAAACCATGAAAAATAAAGGCAACCAGAACAAATATACTTCGATAAATTAAAGTATGTATGTGTGAACTTTAAACAAAATATTACCGATTGACACTTATTCACTGGTTTCAGCTCAAGCGGAGATCGCTCGATTGGGATCTTTATTTCTTTTACTAGGATCTTGATAAGAAATGTTAACCATTAAATCGAGACCACATAATTGTACAATACCCAA
Source organism: Phtheirospermum japonicum (assembly GCA_014905375.1). Lineage (NCBI taxonomy): Eukaryota > Viridiplantae > Streptophyta > Magnoliopsida > Lamiales > Orobanchaceae > Phtheirospermum > Phtheirospermum japonicum. The sequence continues at coordinate 732,755 of BMAC01000662.1, forward strand.
GAATAGAGTCGGGACATCGATGAATGATGTACGTTCAAAATATCTTCTATAGGGTTTCTTTTGAAGTTGAGCTGGTTTTTGGCTTCTTATTGTGGTTTCTCTCTCTACTCCACTTGCAAAAAGATCAAGAGAATGGGGGAGTTATGCGAAGACAAAATGAGAGATATTGGAGTTGAAGGTAATTGTTCTCATTATGGACTAAAATACTTTATAGTAAAAAAAGGTGGAAAACTGTATTTAGTGGGCCAAAAAATAAGATGTGGGATTTAATGGGAAAAAAAGATTTTCTAATCTGTATTTAATGATCACTTTCCCAAAAATATACACCCGCCCCGAAGAACAAGTTTGGCATGAGGAGTGTATAATATTATACTCTCTCTATCCTAATTTGCTAGCATACTTCTCATTTCACAAATATTAAGAAAATTAGTTAATAAACTTAAAATAATAGATTTTACATGCAATACTCTTACGTTAAAAGAGAAAAATTATGGATATTCGTATTTTTAAGATCAAATATTTGTAGAAACAAATACTTATTTTTAATTCTCAAAATATCTCTATTTTCTCAGTAATTGTATTAATGTACATAAAATAGAAAAATAAAATAAAAGAAGTGCTATGAATATGTGGACTATAGCACATATCCACAAGTTAATACAAATGGTGTTCTAGATGGTAATTTAAATGTTTTGTACTATGACTACTGTAACAAATTTGGCTATAAAAGGGCCTTGTAATGCATTATGAAATGCGTTAGAGTTACAATACATAAATTTGTTTCTACTATCTCAGCTCTTCCAATTATTTTATTTAGTGTATAATTTATAACACGTTATCATCATGAATGATCTAATACATTTTGAGTATCTCCAACGTCCCAATGGTAAGAACTCATACAAATATACTTCTTCTATGTCAACATAAATATTTATTTAAAAATCGTATATAACCATAATTATAGATAAAGGAGGCTGTGCTACCGTTTATAATACTTGGTGGGATTATGAAATGAATTTCATTCTATTATGAAACACCCACTCGAATGGTTTACCGAGTATTGTGGTGTGCGTAATTATTATCTATTAATCTTGTTACTTGATTATGAAAAACCCACTCGAAAAGTTTACCGAGTATTGTGGCATGAGTAATTATTATCTATTAATCTTGCTACTTGATTATGAAACACCACTCAAAAGGTTTACCGAGTATTATGGCGTGAATAATTATTATCTATTAATCTTGCTATTTCATTATGAAATACCCACTCGAAAGGTTTACCGAGTATTGTGGCGTGAATAATAATTATCTATTAAACTTTCCACTTGATTATGGTACGAGAGATTTCTGGCTCTCTGTTCTCGTTCTTTGCCTTATTTATTTTATGTTAGCATTTCTTACAGATATCAATATGTATTAATTGTCATGTATGTTTACACATCTTTATGCTTCAAATAAACTCTCCTTAATACCGGATTATTAATAATATGAACATTGTTTTGATATACTTATTTACAATGTCAAAACTCGTCAAACTTGAATTTGAGGCACTTGACATCAGTGGGAAGAATTACCTATCATGGATACTGGATAATGATATCCACCTTGATGCCAAAGGTCTTGGCGATACAATAAATGAAGCAAATGAAACATAAACTCAAGATAAGGTGAAGGCTATGATTTTCCTTCGCCACCACCTCCACGAGGGTCTGAAAACTGAGTACCTCACGATCAAAGATCCTGCAGATCTTTGGAAATCATTAAAAGAACGATCTGACCGTCAAAGAATGTTCATCCCCCCGAAAGCTCAGTATGAGTGAATAGCACTACAATTTTAGGATTTTAAATCCATTAGTGAATATAATTCATCCATGTTTCAATTAGTTCAAAGTTAAAATTATGTGGAGATAATATCACTGATTTTGATATGCTTGAAAAAACATTCTCCACATTTCATGCTTCTAATGTGATCTTACAACAACAATATCATGAGCGAGGATTCAAAAAATATTCTAAACTAATTTCATTTCTTTTATTATCTAAACAAAATAACGAACTGTTAATGAAAAGCCACGAGTCTCGTCCCTGATAGCCGAGGCAAATGCAACATTATCTAGTAATAATAATGGGCGTGGTCGAGGTCAGGACATGAGTCGTGGACATGGCCATGGATATGGGCGAGGAAGAGGAAAAGGTTTTCAACCAAGTTATCATAACTATAATAAGGCAGAAAAATGGGAAAAACGAGAAAAAGATAATAATGTCATAGACAAATCTTAAAAGGAAGGTACTTGTTACAGGTGTGGTATGTCGGGCCATTAGTCGCATATACCGCACACCAAAACACTTTTTTAAATCTATCAAGAATCACAGAAAGGAAAAGAAAATAACGTTGAAACAAACTTTGCTACAAGTGATTCTAATGACCTTCCTCATGGCCTGATCAATGATATGGCCCACTTGGATATGTCCGATATGATTGATAAATCTAAGGAAATAACATCGAGGAATAATTGTTCAATTGCCATGATTTTACGAATATTGATATTCTGTAATTCTAAAGAGTGTGGTATGCTAGTGTGATTCCATGTGTGTGATATGTCATCTTATTATTCAAGTGTATGGTATGTCATTTCCTTACATATGTGTGATTTATGATCTTATGAGTGTGATATGTAATTCCCTTGTGCACGAGTGATTTATGGTTGTATTGTAATGAATTCTCATTATGAGTGATGTATGCTTTTCATAGTTTGATGTAATAATGTTATGTGTATTTTCTATTATGTTTCTACAATACTTCATGATTATTTATTTACACTTGTTATCTCTTATTTATAATAGATCATGAATACACCTTAATCCAAAAATTAAGATGGTGATTTGTGTCTTGCGGATAGAGCTACAACACAACCATACTTAAGGATATGGAGTATTCTTCCCACCTGAAGAGTGATGAGTGAAACATCAATACAATCTCTAGTAGTGCAAAAATAACTGAAGGAAAATGGGTGGCAGATTTTCTGATGCCTGGAGGAACAATGTTTACAATAAGAAATATAATTATTCTCTCCTAAATCCCAAAGAAACTTATTAAGTTTCAAGGATACTCGTACAAATGGGTATCATGTTGAAATCATAAATGAAGAAAATTATGAATATCTTTTCATTACATCAATCACTCCAGGAAGAAAGTGTGTGTTAGAAAAACTACCAGCCTTATCATCCGTATTATACCACACTAACATCAATATTATTGAATCATATGCCATAGTAAACCCAAAGTTTATCGATATGCTTAAAGTTTGGCATGATCGATTAGGACACCCTGGTTCAAATATGATGCGAAAAATTATTGAAAACTCCAATGGTCATCCATTGAGAAATCAGAAAAATCTTCAATCTAAGGAACTATCGTGTATTACTTATTCTCAAGGGAAATAGATAATTATACTTTCACCAATTAAAGTTGAGGATGGATCGCCACTATTTTTAGAATGAATTCATGATGATATGTGGGCCTATTCATCTACCTTGTGGACCATTTTGATATTTTATGGTATTAATTGATGCTTCTACCAAATGGTCGCACATATGCCTACTGTCGACGCGAAACATGTCATTTGCCATATTTCTTCCACAACTCATTAAATTGAGAGAGCAATTTTCTAATTACGTGATAAAGGAAGTTAGATTAGACAATGCTGGAGAATTTACATTCGAAAATTTCAATGATTATTGTATGACACTTGTAATTGATGTGGAACACCCAGTGGCATATGTTCACAAACAGAATGGTTTGGCTGAATCATTAATTTAATGTCTTTAGCTTATTCCTAGACCATTAATACTAAGAACGAAGCTTCTTATTTCTATACGGGGTCACGCTATATTACACGCTGCAGTACTAATACAAATCAGACCTAGTGCATAACATAAATACTCCCAATTACAGCTGACATCTGTTAGAGAAACAAATATTTCTCATCTTAAAGTATTTGGATGTGTCGTATTGTATATATCTACACCACATCGTATAAAAATGGGTCCACAAAGGAGGATGAGAATTTATGTTGGATATGAATCACCTTCGATTTTAAGTACCTTGACCAAGAACAGGCGACATATTCACGACTCATTTTGCTGATTGTCATTTCAACGAAAAATGAATTCCCACTCTTAAGTGGAGAAATAAAATGTGTGAGAAATGATATTAATTGGCTTACATCATCAATATTGCACCTTGATCCTCCCACTAAGCAACATGAACAAGAAGTTGCACTTACAAAATATAGCAAATCAATTACTAGATGCATTCACATATACACATAGAGTAGCAAAATCATACATAGCTGCTGTAAATGCACTAGCCCAACGGCAATCAAAGGAAATTATATCAAATGACTCTAAGGCACGCCTAAAGCGTGAACGACCAATCGGTTCCAAAGATAAGAACCATCGAAAGAAACGGGACGTTGAAAAATGCAATGAATGTAAACAAAATGAATGTGTTCTAGAAGAAACACAAGAGCAAGTAAACCAAGAATCCCATGAAATCAATGAATATCATAAACTTAAAAAAATCATGAAATTTCCATAAATTACATCCATAGTGGAAAAATATGGAACCGAGATAAGATGAAACATATTGATAATATGTTTTGCTATTCCATAGGGCAAGAAATCGAAAACAAAGTGAGGATTTAGAACCGAAATCTATAGACGAATGTCAAAAGAGGAAAGACTGGATAAAATGGAAAGAAGCCAACTGTTGAGGAATTTATTCTTGGCAATAAATCCTATTTTGTTATTTGCCTTTCTTAGGCACAAAATAAATTAGGAACTCTAGTTTTTGTTTCCTAGTTTATTTATAGGACTTTATTTTCCTAGATTGTGTCTAGGATTTAGTATGCTTATTAACCAACTGTTGAGGAATTTATTCTTGGCAATAAGTCCTATTTTGTTATTTGCCTTTCTTAGGCACAAAATAAATTAGGAACTCTAGTTTTTGTTTCCTAGTTTATTTATAGGACTTTATATTCCTAGATTGTGTCTAGGATTTAGTATGCTTATTTACCAAGTTTAGAATTCTAGGATTGTCTATTTAAGACAAAAGAATACTAAGACTTGAACACACTTCTTGAACGCAAAAAGATGCATGGGATTTCTCAAGAAGACACAAGGAAGCAACGCGCATCAAGAGAAGAACACGAAGACTACTTGGAGCCACTGTTCGAAATTATCAAGTTCTTCGAAGTTGCGTAACCAACGGAAAAGATCTTGTCATCACGGCGACAAGTATTTAGTATCAAGTTTTTGATATTTTAGTTTTCATATATTACTTCATATTTTTGTATTGATCGTGAATAAGAAAGTAATATAGTTTTTGGGTTTGTACACTCAAGTTCACAAGTACTTTTACTTGTGAACTGAATTTAATTTTCCTTGTTCTTAAGTTTTATTTCCACTGCATATTTTTATTTTAACTCTGGTTGATGTTGGTAGTCAGTGTTGGTTAACATTAATAACAACATCATAAAACCGAGACTTATTTTCAAAACCATAGACCTTCAAATTTCACAATTGGCATCTAGAGCAGGTTACTTAACCTTTTAAGTACTGATCCTTATTTTTAGGTGCTATGGATGCTCAAGGCAACCCAAGGCCTCTGATCTCAATAGGGATAAATATTATCTCTGGAAACAGAGGATGCTGTGGCACTTAAAGAGCATTGACGAACGTGCATGGAGAACCGTTCTACTTGGATGGAAAAAACCACGTGTCAATGATAGTGAGGGTGATACCATCGACAAGAAAGAGGAATATTGGACTGCTGACGAAGTAGCTTCTGCAAACTAGAACTCCAAATGCATCAACACTTTGTGTGGATATGTAGATGCAAGTTATTACATAGTCATAAAGAATTGCTACTCATCAAAGGACGCATGGGACGCACTCCAAAGGGTGTGTGAAGGGACCCAGAGAGTAAAGAGATCAAGGCTCAGAATGCTGATGTCCACCGTCAAGACAATGAGAATGGACGAAAAGGAATCTATCATGGACTACGCCATGAGACTCTCTGATGTTGCAAGCGAGTGTAGAGATCTTGGAGAGTCAATAACGAACTTGCGTCTTGTGGGAAAACTACTAAGATCCATCACAAAGAAATATAATATGAAGGTGGTTGCCATAGAAGAACCCAAAGATGTTGATGATATAGAGTTCAACACCTTAGTTGGAAACCTCAAGCAATATGAGATGGAACACCTTATTTCCAACTCAAAAGAGAAGAATGTTGCTTTTTCCTCCGATGCTAACCCAGACAATGATGAAGATGATGAGGAATTTGATTTCAATGGGATTTTGAAAAAGATGGAATCCACTATGCTTGAGGAAGACGAATTGTCCTTTGTGACCCAAAGTTTCAATAACTTTTGAAAGAAGAAGAACAACATTGGAGGCTCAAACACAAAGACCAGGACACAGGCGTATACACCAAAATTCATTGGACGCGCTCTTCCCAGATCTCAGTCCACACCGTCAATTCCCAATGTATCTAGCTCCCTGAAACCACTCAGTGAGGTACAATGCCATGAATGTAAAGGCAGGGGACACTACAAGAATGAGTGTGCTAACACTCTCAGGAAAAAGAGCATGGTTGCTACAGATTTCACTGAGGATGTCAATGATTCCGAATCACCTGAACCTGTTCCATCCCTATTTACTAATGTTGTGTGGGACGATGACGTCCATGTTGGTAACCTTGCAACCAACATCGTATGCCTGAATGCAGAGACTGTTGATTATTTTGAAGAGTACGAGCAGTTGAGTGTTGAGCATAAGCAACAGTTTGTCAGTTGGGGAAAACAGGTACTCAAGGTCAAGGATCTCATGAAGGAGGTTGACAAACTAACCAAGGGAAAGAGTGATCAACTTGACATAATTGTCCGATTAGAATCATCACTCACTAAGAAAAATGCTGAGCTGGAAAAGGTGAAAAGCGAGCTGAAGAGGGTTCAAGGAACCATCACAAATCTGAATAAGGGGAAGGCAAAGCTCGACGGAATCTTGGAGATGAGTTTCCCAGAAACCTCAAAGCATGGAATTGGATATAAATTGAATCAGCCATCACAATCCTCAAGTCAAGAACAAAAATCGACCAAATGGCACAAGAAGAGGAGGAGACAGTTCGTGTGCCATCATTATGGTGAGGCAGGTCACATTCGACCATTTTGCTGGAAGGTTATTGGCAAAAGAAGAAACTTTCAGAGAACAAGGGTGGCAGCTAAATCCCATATTGGTTCCCGTGTTACCAACATCACACTACTACAGAATCATCGGTTGTTTTTGCTAATAGGCATCGGTTCTATAAACGATGCATATTAGATTGACGCCTATAGTCTGTACTATATGTATCGGTTTTACAACCGATGCTAATAATATAAATATGCATCGGTTGTTTGACCAGAACCGATGCCTATAGTCATCAAAAGCCGATGCCTTTTGTCCATATACAGTCACTATAGGCATCGGTTATCGTAGAACAACCGATGCCTATAGTTGCAGTATAGGCATCGGTTTCTTAATTAACAACCGATTCCTATACTGCACCTATAGGCATCGATTTTGTTATACAACTGATGCCTAATACCATATACAGGCATCGGTTTGTTTAAAACAACCGATGCCTATAGTAGCAATTATAGGCATCTATTTTCAATAAAAACCGATGCCTAATATTCATTGAAGGTCGGTTTGTTTAATACAACCGATGCCTATAGGTGCAATTTTAGGCATCGGTTTCCAGGAAAAACCGATGCCTATTATTCATTAAAGGCATCGGTTTGTATATTACAACTGATGCCTGTAGCGTCTCTATAGGCATCGGTTTCTTCTGAAACCACCGATGCCTCGTGGCGATGTTTAGGCATCGGTTCAGAATCCCACAACCGATGACTTTAGTTTAACAATAGGCATCAGTTTCTTATACAACGACCGATGCATACAGTTACTTATAGGCATCGGTTCAAGTTGATTAACCAATATCAATTTTTTGTTTATATGCATCGGTTGTGTTGTCAAGAACCGATGTATATAATAATTTTAAAAACAGCATGTAAGAATCGGTTGTTTTTCATCCAAACCGATTCCACTGCTAATTATATGCATCGGTTTGCACAAAACCCCAAATAAATTTTTGATAAAAAAATACCAGAATTTTAGAAATTTTATTTTAATACCTGTCAAGAAAACTGATAATTATTTGCAAAAAAATTAATATAAAAAAGTATTCTATTCAATAAATTTAATTTCAAATGCATAAATGCCCCTTCCTATCTAATAAAATTCAAGTTGAGGACTGATTATTCCATCGGACAAGTAGTAATAACACCTCGTAAATATGCACAAAGCTGATATTCCTATCTAATAAAACTCAAGTTCAACAGCACAAAGCTCTCATAAACTAAACATGTAAATATGTAGCACCTCATTTCCTTCCAAGGAGAATCCCTCAGATCCTTTCCTCCATTCTTACGAACAACACCTCGTTCTTGAATCCTTTAGACCTCTGTTATGCTATTTGTCTGCTTTTCCCTGTGAATGAATAAGAGTAACATTATTAAGTAAGAAAAATCCAGAGAAAAATCCACTGACGTCCTCATAATGTTCTGCACCAAGTTACAAAATAAGGCAGAATAGGAGCAAAATAAAATAAACTACTTAATAACTAAGAAAAAGTAATTAAAACTGAGAAATAAATATACCGAGTAATGTTTTCTGCCCATATCTCACGTACTTCGTCGATTGTTTCTTGCTCATATGGTTCAACTCCAAATGAGTCCTACACAATCCGATTCAAAATTAATTTGTCATTTTAAAAATGAAGTTTAGGTTTGGAGTTTAAAAAATCTTCAGTAAATTTTTACTACTTAAAAAAATGAGTTTACACGTACCTTGTCTAATGACGAATGGACACTGAACCCACAACAAATGTCATACATATATCTCATGACATAATATCCACACTCACTGCATCCTCGTTGTTGATTACACTACAAAAATCATATGAAAGCAGATCAATACTCCACTATCAATCGGTGAGTCAAGATGAAATGGGTCGAAGAACTTTACTAACTTGCCTTCTAGGGTAACCGATATACTATTTTATTAAAAATACCTTAAAAAAATAACTTACCGGCAGATTACTCCACCCCATGTTTCTTCCTCTTATTCCTTTTGTCTACATGTAGGTTCGAACTGCCCTGCAAATAGTAATCATTGCATTCAAGCAGTTAATTAACACGCAAAGTATTAGTGTGAATAAATAATAAGAAATTATTACCTATATATTAAACATTTACAGTTTTAAAACCAAAAAATGAGCGGATGAACCACCCAATCTTATATTACATCCAATGAAAAACATCAAGCGGTTTTATGAGAGTAGGCTATAGAAAGAATCAGGTTGTGGAAAATAGCAAAATTACATTAATGCTATGAAACAACTTGTCCACGAAAATTGACCACAAAAAAGAATTAGTACATTACTCTGACAATAAGGACCTGAAAGTGAATTGTTTTTTATGATGTTATTGTAAAAAACGACAGGAAGTTACCTTTTTAAAAAATAAGAGACACAAATATAGAGGGAAAATTTACGTACGTATTAACATGTGTCTTGATATCCAAGTCCCTCTTGTGTCCCTTTGGATCTAAAATAGAAACCTGATTCTTCCCGGGACACATCAGTAGCAGCACCCAGTGGTCACTACACATTTTCATAAGCACAAAGATTAATTATCTTTATAAATTATCAATTGTAGTAAAGGAAATGCTAACAAGAAATAGTAATTTACTCGTCTAGGTATGGTGCTAGAATGAATGTCCTGATAAACAGTACACCAAAGGCATCACTTATGTACATCGTCACAGCAGTCGGGTCATTTAATATACTTTTCTTGTAGATCTTCGCTGGACAAAGAAATCCGATGGCACCGGGCTCAGCTAACCCAAGAAGACACCTGTAAATCATTAGTAGATTCATAGCTTAATAAATTTAAGCTAAATATTGAACTAATTGATAAGGAAAAAGAAAGCTCGTACCGCACAAAGACTTGCACAACAGCAACGCTGATCCACCCCATTCTGAACAGGCTCCGAATATCATCAATTGGCACGTGAAATTTCATCTCTCTTTTGTCATGGAAGACCATGATTTTCTCTAGGTCCATAGAGACGTGGTCCACGTGCACGGGCATCGATAGGATCAGGTTGTGTAGCTCTGTGAAATTAGGTCCCAAAGTCTCCAAGCCTACGTCATCAACAAGAGGTGGCCTTGGTTTTGTGTTGCAGATTACTCACCACTTGTCTCCATGAGACTTGTTCTCTGTTTCTTTGGACATGACCTTGTAAGTTCCTATAAAGTTGGCCATGATTGAGCATACTAAAACTGAATAAATAATTGGTGAAATTAAAACATATATTATTACCTCTCTTGCCTGAACCAAACTGGCCGGCCACTGCAAAAAGCTGCCTAACGTTTCACCCACGTGCACCATTTCTGGATGAGCCATCGCCGGTAGAGAAAGTTGTGCTGCACCCTCGACAATTTGATCTACTGAGACCTTGACATGACCGGATGTCACCTTCTGATGATTCACGATCGTGTCCTCGCCGGTTGGGTAAACCATCCCGTATGCAATAATTTTGATGTCCCCCAGAATGGACAGGGCCAGGCGGCACTCGGTCGGACTCTATTACTCAAAGTAGCCTAAAGTTAATGGTCTGAATAAAAATGATTATAGTCTGATGATGAATACAAATTAAAACTTGTTGATAACGAGTTCGGGTTTTATAGGTTATACCGTAATGGCCTGAGTACATGCAGGTATTGACAATGCAAAAATGCAAAAATCCCCTGACCGTAATGGCCTGAGTATATTATATAACAAACCTAATTACTTTCAGCCCCTTTAGTCTTGAATTCACATTCTGGATACAGGTAAATATATGTTTTAATTATGAAAGTTTGTTTCTGGAAATAATACGATGCAATGCCATTAAGAGGCAATAATTAAAACTAACTACTTTATAATGAAAGGATGAGCAAAAAATGAAACTTTATATATTGTCTAATACATGAATAGTGAGAAGACGACTCTGAAAAGGATAATGCATAATGAATCTTGACTAAGAATTACTTATTTATCAACCGATGCGGGGTGCTTGAATGAGTAGGTTTGTGAAAATACACTACATATTATCTAATTTATACCTCAACCATAGGAAATGGAGTCCCACCAACCGATTAACAACTACTATGTGGACCTTGCATCTGCGTGTGGAAGTCAGCCCCCTCATCAACTCTTGATGGCATGTTTTGGTGAATAACTGGAGTCTTCGGACCTTGGTTATTCACTTGCTCATACAACCGGTTGAATTGAGCTTGTAGAGCATCAAACTTGCCCTGCGTCTGCTCTGTGATTTCTTGTGTCAGAGCCGCCCTCACCTCGTCCACTGACACCACTCCACTCTGTCTCCTGCTTGTCTGACTCGGTCGACCAAAAGCAGACCTCACGGGCACGTGGCTACCAACACCTTGCACCCGACCCGGGTGCTCCTTATTCCCTAGGGAAGCATTCAATATGTCATCGTGCCTCTGAGGTACAAACGTCCCTTCGCTGACTTCTCGAGCCTTCTCAACTTGTTTCAAGAATTGATAAACATCATTTAATACACTTTTCCCATGTCATTAAGTAAAGTACTTCCAAAATTATATATTCTTACAAAAAATATAATTACCATTTTATCAACCACCCCCTTCGTTTGCTCATTCGGGATATCATAACTTCCCTTCTCGTCCTTCTTGATTATTGCTCGAACCCAATCCAAGCTGTGATCATCCAGAGCTATACTCGAGCTGAGCGAAGCACATGAAGACGATGACGAGAGAGGGTCTGATACAACCCACTTATCTTTCGCACTAGCATATCCACTAGGTCCTAAAAAGTGCGGATGCTGGTTGTGAGACTGGCTCTCCCGAGCTTTCCTACTCTTTTCCTGGTAAAAATCTTTTAGGAAAGTATTAGATATATATTTCTGGTGATTTTTTTAAAGGTAATACAATGTACATGCCTCGAATGCTTCAGATTGATGATCACTAACGAATTTCTCCCACTGATCAGTTGTGATGGAATGATATAACTGGGATGGATGATCATATTTTGGGTGTTTCCTCTTTATGAAGTCACTCACTAGCCGCGACTTGAAAGCGGTCCACCTCACTCCCGGAACCTTCAGGAAGTGCTTCTTCTTCTCATCCCCTTAGGTATTGAACTCTCTCTGAATAAACAGGAAACAAACATATATTAACACATGTGTTCATTAACAGATGATTTACTATAAAAAGTTAATTATTATATACCTGCAAATCTTCCCAAATCACATCCTTTAGACCACTCTCGACGTGTTTTCACTCGTTGATATTAATATGTACATGCGACCGAACTATAGAACCCAGGTAATTCTTGAAATTGGCAGCATATTTCCCTATGGGTTTATTGTTATCGTCAAAATCGACATGCTTTTGCTCTAAAGGCTTGGTTTTCATTTTAATGCATGTCGTCGAGCTTCTAGATCTTCTTCTAACAGACTCAGGCTTGTGTTCACCGTGGGTGCTCGATGAATCAGTCATGACCCTGTGCCGTTAGTTGATAAAATTCTTAAAACATTAGTTGAAAATATAGTTTATACGGCGATGAGAGCTAACACATCAATCGACAACTACTGTGAAGACACCAAATTTTTAAACAGATTACAAGAGTGAAAATAGATACTTGGATGATTCTAGCAGCTACAGACAACTAAGAAGCATATCAACAACTTTTGTGAAGGTACTTACCGCGTAAACTAGTTCAAGAGGGTTCAAATGGCTTGCGAACAGGATGTCCAAAATACAATAATTATTCATCAAATAAATTGCATCAAGCATACACTAATTCATGCATGTGGGTGTGTTAATTAATCAACCATAAATAAATTTAATATGATAATTAAACCAGTCATAGACATTGGTTATGGAATGGAATTCAGAGGTCCGGTCTTCAACTGTGTAAATACTGAACAAATACATAATCAGCATGAAAGGTCCGACTTTAAAGGTTTCAGTCCTATCTGAAAGGTCTGACTTGGCAACGGGAAGCGAAAAATGGTTGTGGTAAAAACTCTTAGTTCCGACCCCATGATTTGTACATATTTATATGTGATTTTTGTATGTTTTTGCATCGTATGTTGTGTGCTTTTATGTGTTTTAAGTTTATCTTTTTATCGTTTTTCTTCCTTTTTTTATATTTTTCATTTCTTATGGTGTTTAATGTGTTTTTACTTTATTTTGTATGAAAAAATCTAACTTTGTTTAATGTTAATATCTCAGCTCAAAACGAGGAAAACGGGACGAGCGACGAGACGAAGCCATGCAGGTGCGTCGACTGACGCACCGTCGACGCTACGCCTGCGTTGACTGACGCACTGTCGATGCTCCATCGACGCAAATGTTCTGTTGCGTCGATCCTGGCTCGCATCGTTTGACGCACTGCCTGTCTACGCGTGCAGGCTGGCTCGCGTCGACTGACACACCGTCGACGCAAATGTTCGGTTGGGTCGATTCTAGATCCGTCGATCGACGCACTGCCTGGTCGACGCGTGCAGCCTAGCTCGCGTCGACTGACGCACCGTCGATGCACCATCGACGCTCCGGCAGTTTGAGCGGTTATTTTTGAAAAATCTATAAAAGCTAGTGGTTTTCTTCATTTTCAAGGGCTAGGACGAGGGGGAAAGGTCCAGATAATGTCAACAACCCTCGGTTCATGCCACTATTCAATTCAAGCAAGATTAGAGTTAGATAATYCGTAGTTTTGTCGATTTCTACRCCGTCTGACGTTCAAGGCCGTTTCTCGCCGCTGAAGATCGTTCGATGGCTGATGCTTTCTTAGATTATAAGTTTTCTGAACTTTTCTTATTTGGTTTCATAGTGTAKCTTTTGATTTCATTGTATTTTAATGTTGAATTTTAATAGCGTAATTTAGTATAACCTTTTAATCGTTTTTCCTAGTTAATTTATGTTTATATTTCATGCTCGTATTGAAGTCTTCATGTTCATGCTTTGGTTTCATGCTTGGGCTGAAATTATGTTGTTGATCATGATGATGCTTGTAGGCTAATTCTATCGTTCTAGTGCTTAAGGTCGTTTAGAGCTATYGGGATTGACAACCCCGATCGTGGAGACGATTTTATGCACTAGACCCTTGCTTTTATTAATCGTTTTTAAAAGCTTTTAAATTTATTGCTCGTAGATGTTAGAAAACCCCATACCTTATTTGATCGCGTGTTTAATTTAGTCTAGTTTAGTTTTTATTTTCGTTTCTACGTACGTAAAATCAAACACCGAAATAGTTTCCGATTAGTCTTCCTTGTGATTCGACTCGAGTCAGCTTATCGCCTACAATAGCTCCGTTCTCTTGCGGACGAACTTTTCATTATTTTAAACGCGAAAAAGTCCACGTGCAAAGTTGAGAAATGTTATCAGTTGCATTTAGCAACATAAGATTGGAGTCAATGAACTCTCATTTGTGAATTATGTAAATTATGTTCGTTTAGTACCTTATCTCTTTAGGTACTAAAAAAAAAATATATTATTAAAAAAAAATAAAAAAAGAAAAGAAAAAAAAAAGAAAAAGAAAAAGAAAAAAAAAGAAAAAAAGAAAAGAAAAAGAAAGAATAAGTACAAGAAGAGAAAACCTTGTACAAGTTGAGTTCTTATTTTTATTTTTATTTCTTAGATTGTTTTGTTAAAGAGGTGTATAGATGACTGGGCTAGTCGGATGACGATTTGGCGGTTTGAGCAGGGATAGACTTTGGCCGAGGCATGGATGGGTGATGTACATGGAGGTCAACTCGTTACTTTTAGGTGTTCGGAAGCTAGTCTAAATCTCTTATCTCAACGTTATTGTTTCGTCCTTTTAGTTGAGTTTCTAGTCGATCTAATGCATTAACTTCTTGAATCATATGGATGCATTAGTCATTAAGTCATTGGGTAATTAGCTTTTCTTTGTCTACGTCTAGATTAGATTTTGCTTGAGGACAAGCAAAAATCTAAGTGTGGGGGAGTTGATTTGTACATATTTGTATGTGATTTTCGTGTGTTTTTGCATCGTATGTTGTGTGCTTTTATGTATTTTAAGTTTATCTTTTTATCATTTTTCTTCCTTTTTTATGTTTTTAGTTTCTTATGGTGTTTAATGTGTTTTTACTTTATTTTGTATGAAATAATCTAACTTTGTTTAATGTTAATATCTCAGCTCAAAATGAGGAAAACGGGACGAGCGACGAGCCGAAGCCATGCAGGTGCGTCGAATGACGCACCGTCGACGCACTATCGACGCTACGCCTGCGTAGACTGATGCACTGTCGACGCACCGTCAACGCAAATGTTCTGTTGCGTCGATCCTGGATCGTGTCGTTCGACGCACTACCTAAAAGTAACGAGTTGACCTCCATGTACGTCATCCATCCATGCCTCGGCCAAAGTCTATCCCTGATCAAACCGCCATGTCGTCACCCGACTAGCCCAGTTATCAAAACACCTCTTTAACAATATAATCTAAGAAATAAAAAAAATAAAAATAAGAACTCAACTTGTACAAGGTTTTCTCTTCTTGTACTTATTCTTTCTTTTTTTTCTTTTTCCTTTTCTTTTCTTTTCTTTTTCTTTTTTTTTCTTTTTTTTTAATAATAGGTACCCATAAAGATGAGGTATAAAACGAGCATAATATACATACATCAAAAGCGAGAGTTCATTGACTCCAATCTTACGTTGCTAAATGCAACTGATAACATTTCTCAACTTTGCACGTGGAGTTTTAACGTCTCCAAAATAAAAAGAAAAATTACATAAAATCCTATAAAGGGTATCGGAAAACGGGGCTAGTAGAGAGTATTCGACTCTTAAGAACGAAACATAAATAGAACAAGGGACAAGACACTTCATAGATTATTTACACTTCATTCCCCACAATTACACTATTATTCGAACGAAAGTCTAAATATCCTAACCAAAGCATCTAACCACGTCACTTCGTCAAGGTTCCAGTCAATATCAATACACACAACTCAAATCAGTCACAAGCAAGCATACAAAAACTTACTAATCAAACTGTCCACATTGTATAAAAAAAAAAGAAATTCAGCAAAAGTATGGTAAAAGGTAAGAGAAAGAGAGACACGTCCCTGAATTCGCGCTTGTGGTGAAGAGTCGGTGGTGAAAATCATCCAACGGGCCTTAATAAAGAAAGGGACCTGAAAAACACAATAACACATAAACATATAAAGTTAAAAGGAACTTGGGTTGCCTCCCAAGAAGCGCTTTATTTAACGTCTCTAGCTTGACGACGTCCACGTTCGATGTCATCCCGGGTCTAAAAATAGATGGCGGTCGTGCCACGCCTTGGTATTCTCCAAGAGCAAGATTTGGTGATGATAATCACCAAGGCGGGCATAAAAATCACGTCCCGAGATGCCGAACACTCCAACTAGCTTTGGAGGTCGGAAACGCGAATAATCGATCACCTCGAATATGTCAAACGGCACTTGTAGCATGGGGTGATCGGACACTTTCTTGACTATCTCGTCAACCACCTCAAGATCAAATTTCAATAAAGCTTCGGTTGGTTCAAAATACGACTCAATAGTCTCACTCTCCTCCAACATCAGCATCATAACTCCACCTTCTTCACCAAGAGTAGGGAGACTCGAATCTCCAATATATTCCGGGCACTCCAACGGAAACACCCCTACACTTTTATCCGCAATGTCATCAGAAATCGCAAAGGGCGGATCTCAACCAACTCGTCAATCTTAGCCGTCTTACAAACCTCTTCTGAACAAATATCCACGGTAGGCTCTACCACATCAAATAATGTCACCTCGTCAAAATGAGGTCGATTTACCTCAAACTCGAGTTTCATGATTAGTAATACACGAATGAGACAAAGGATAACAATCGTAGCTCAGGGTATAAGAATATGATTCGCAAGGAGCACACGGATCATTATATCTCGAATCGTGATATGTGATTTTGGGAAAAAACTGCTCGAAACTCGAAACATAAGAGTTTGATGTAAGAAGAGGAAATGGTTTGTAGCTCGAAGAATTAGAATTGGGTAGAGCATACAATCATATCCCGTGGAAAAAGGTTCCAAACCCGGGTTATAAGAATTTTCATTAAATGTTGGGCAATAGGAACTATGTGATTGATCAAAGTGATTAAGTGAACTATATGGATCATTTAAGCTTGAATTGTAAGAAATCAAAGGTGGGACCCATTCAGACGAGTAGAACGACCCCATGAACTGATCCACTACTTCTTACCATGTTTTCAAAGAATCAGGCTCTAAATTAGCCAACCATTCACTTGCCCGATCCTTTAATGTGAACATGAAAAGCCGCATCATCACTTGATCCCATGTAAGTCCGAAAAGAGGGAATGTGCTGGTTATAGTTTCATACTCTCGGATAAAATGGAGCGGGTCTTCGTTCGGAAATCCATGAAAAATCGGAAGTTGCTCGAGGTAAAATTCATCAAGATCGTACTCCCGCATTGCAAAGCTCAAAGGAATTGCCGGTCGAAGCCCACGCCAATCGGACGTTGGGCAAAACATCTCTTCATCGAAAGGTGGAATGTAAAAGTCATCATATGGCGCACTCGATCGATAGTTGGCCATCTTCAATCTAAAATCTCGAATCATCAAAGCTTGGATACAAAGCAAAATACTCAACACACGAGATTAAATGTACCAAAAAAAAAAACAAAAAGAAACAAAAACAAATTCACAAACAAACACTAACACAAACAAACAAATAAGAATGCGAAAAATAAATAAATAAAAGTAAACACCAAAAATCGTAGCCTTTAGCCTTCCCCGGCAACGGCGCCAAATTTTGAACTGAACTTTTTCACGTTTAAAATAATGAAAAGTTCGTCCGCAAGAGAATGGAGCTATTGTAGGCGATAAGCTGACTCGAGTCGAATCACAAGGAAGACTAATCGGAAACTATTTTGGTGTTCGATTTTACGTACGTAAAACGAAAATAAAAACTAAACTAGACTAAATTAAACACGCGATCAAATAAGGTATGGGGTTTTCTAACATCTACGAGCAATAAAATTAAAAGCTTTTAAAAACGATTAATAAAAGCAAGGGTCTAGTGCATAAAATCGTCTCCACGATTCCGGCGCACTAGAACCTTCGTTTTCTTTATCATTTTAAACGCTTTTAATTTTATTACTCGTAGATGTTAGAACCTTTGAAACTAAATTTGATCGCGTGTTTAATTTAGTTTAGTCTAGTTTTTATTTTCATTTCTACGTACGTAAAATCGAACACCGAAATAGTTTCCTATTAGTCTTCCTTGTGATTCGACTCGAGTCAACTTATCGCCTACAATAGCTCCGTTCTCTTGCAGACGAGCTTTTTAATATTTTAAACGCGAAAAAGTTTGACTCACCCCAATTACCAACTCGGAGAATTTAATTTTCTACAAACATTACCCAAACATGTTAATTAACGAACAAGTACTAAAAAACATACACTTGCGCAATTTGTAGCAGGTGAGGATGAAACAAGGCGACAGGGAAGCTACGGCGAACAGCAGGCGACGGAGAATCAACGGCGAACAGCAGGTGAGGTTGAATGAATCGTCCAAACTTTTCCAAAATATGGATTCTGAATATCTGGCGGGTTTTTGGAGTGGGAAAACAGAAAATTTTGGACTGAATTTAATTCAAAAACCTAGTTTTCGTGTGTTTGGGGGCAAAATTGGACTTTACAGAGGCTACGAGCCACGCGGGTTTGAATCCCTCCCTCGCCCAAAAATTGCCGAATTTCATGATTATATGCATTGGTTGTACAAAAATAACCGATGCTCATAAGTGTTATCAGACAACTAAATTTGGTTGTTAGTAATAACCGATACATATAATAGTAACTAATTTTACAAAAAGTCCCGCGTTTCCCGTGCCTCCCAGAAGCAGAAAAAATGGATCTTCCCCAAGAAATCTTGGCAATGAAATTAAAATATAATTACATCTTTTGAAAGACTTGTTTGTTCATTTAAGCCTAAATTTTGACTAATCACAAAATTAAACTCCCATAAATGGTATGAAATTTACGAATTCTGGAAATTTAGGGCCAAAAATATAAACATCTAAAATTTTAGTGTGCAATCTGAAAATTCCTAAAACTATTTGTAATAAATATACCACAATTCAGTCTAAGGGTGCTATTTCGACAATCTGCTTGGAAATGGTTTGGAGGCAAACATCTGAGTTCACTGTTGGAAGAGAAAAATGCAATTGTGATGATGATGTCGTTTGTCGGACATCATGGACCGATCTCAATCCCGGGAGGAGATATATAAGTTGTCCAAGATTTCCTGTAAGTGTTGAATTTATTTCCTATTTTTAGATATTAGGGCTAATAATTATTTAGGGGTTTTGTGTAAGATGTTAACATGGGATCCAATTGCAGTTAAAATGACTGTTACTTAAGATTTTTGTGGGTGTGTCGTGATTTTGCTTAATTTTTCTGATAGTCTTCATTTTTTGTAGTTAAAGGGGTTGTTTGCATTAATTTTTATTTGAGTAAATAATATTGTAGGAGACTGAAGGGTGCAATTTTTTCAAATGGCTTGAGGACCCACTGTGCCTAAGAGCTACTCAAATTATTCCTGGGCTTTTAAGACGAGCAAATAAATTTAAAGCTGAAGTTCAAGTGTTGGAGGCTGACGTAAAGAGACTTGAATTAGATGTGAAGAAGCACAAAACAAACCTGAAAGCAGTTGCAACTGAAAATTGTAAGCTTGAAGAATATGTCAAAAAGAAGCGAAATCGGGAACGTTGGTTGTGCACGGCGCTTTTGATTACTTGGTTTGTTATCTGGATCAAAAATGGCTAAAAAGTGTCTCTATGGTGTATGTGGTTTTAGTGTGTTGTACGCCGTTTATTGTTTGACTTGCTAGGTATGAAACCGAGAAAGGGAATTCACTAATGTGATTTTTCTGTTGTTCATGTGTTGGGATCGGGAGAGTAATGTTTTTTAATCGAAGGATAAATTAATCCAGTTTTAATGTTTCTTATTCTCCATAGAAGTTGGAAAATGGAATCTTAAATTAATTGAGCAACTCTAAATCAATTAATCAATTAATGTGATTCATTAATAAATGCTAGGAGGAGAGAACAAACACAAAAAATCTTAGAGGTTATCCGTGCACAGTCCTAGCCGAAGATTTCTCTTCTCACTACCGAATTCAGGAAACTTACTATCAATGTTTCTCCATTGCGGAGAATCGGCCGGATGTCTTAGTTTTCCATCCTTCTTCCTTCCTTCAGCATGCCACTGCAAATTCTTCGCTTCCTTAGCATTTGAAAACAACCGCTTGAATCTGGGAATAACTGGGATATAGTACAACACCTTGGCTGGAGGACCTTTTTTTTGTACAAGCCCACCGTCATCACTGCCCTTTTTTATAGCGCGATTCCTTGCATTTTGGGAAGTCCCGCAGATCCTTGAATTCATTCCAATACAATATGCAATCATTTAGACATGCATGTATCCTCTCGATATCCAGACCCAACGGGCACAACATTTTTTTCGCCTCGTAGGTTGAAGTGGGAAGCTCGTTATCATCAGGAAATGCATCTTTTAGAAGCTCTAGTAACCCTGAGAAACTCGTATCACTCCATCCACTCTTCGCCTTCTAGTTATATAGATTAAGCATGAACGATAACTTTGTAAATTTGGTACAGTTAGGGTACAATGGTTTCCCAGCATCAGCAGATAATCTACCAAACGTAGTAACATTATTGATATCACCTTCTATGTCATGCAACATTTCATCCAATCGATCATTGTCTAGATCCTTGTCGGTCTCTGTATTACTATCACTAGTACCATACGTAGATGGAGCTGGCGAGTGAGCTGTATTATCAGGCAAAGTCTCACCATGCCATATCCATCGTGAATAACCTTCTTTAAAACCACGACGTATCAAATGGCTCTTCACTTGGTCCGTAGTTCGAAATTGCCTCAGATTTTTGCAATCAACACAAGGACACACAATCGTCTCCGAAGCAGTCTTAGCTTTATTCTCAACAGCAAATCTAAGAAAACTTTCAACACCTTGGATATATTCAAGTGTATTACGTCTACCATACATCCAACGTCGATCCATTCTCTAGCGCTACACAATTGAATTAATAACTCAATAAAAAAAACTAACAAAGAAAATATAAATGCATATATCTCTGTTCATAATTTATCTTTCTCATTAATTACTTTTTTTTTGTTGTTGTTATTATGTTTTCTTGACAAAATTTATGTAGTGTTAGAATTCATATTATATTATAATTAACATTGAAATTATTATATTTATTATTATGTTAAGCAAACCAAAGTCGACTATCGAAAAACAAGTGTTCCTCCAACAAGTCATCTACTGTTTTATGTGTATCAGAAATTTTGTGATAATTATATTACTCTGTTATTAGGCTACGTACAATTTGTTTTACATGTATGAGTCAAATTAACTTATTTGTAGTCCTTAAAGGTTCAAAACAAACTAAACTTTATTTTATTCCTTACTATTAAGTAGCACAGTTAAAAAAAAAAAAGCACACAACAATTTAATATAATTGATTTGTACTTTTTTGTACGCATTTTTTGTTACCTTTTTGTGTCGCATTCGCGTGTGTTTTGCTGGCTTTTACGGGTTTTAAGAGTCGTTTTGGCCTATTTTGTTAGTTTTAGGTTTTTATAGCTTTTGTGCGGTTTTTAGTCGTTTTTGTACTTTTTTACCCTTTTTCGTATTTTTGGCCGTAGGAGGACCAAGCGATCCCGCGCACGCTCGGAGAATCTCACTTGACTCGGATTGGAACAGGCAAAGCAAAAAAACACAGCGTGAATGAGGAGCGACAACCGGCGGACGACAGGAGCGGAAACGAGAAAACGAGCCGGAGCTGTCTGTCAGTCGATCGACTGCACTCCAATCGATCGACTGAGTTGTAGTCGATCGACTGGTTGGTCGACTGAGGGGTTGAAATTGACTGGCGGGCAGAATGTTCGGAGAATTTTTGAAAGCAGTCGATCGACTGAGACGCAGTCCAGCTCGGAATTTTATCACTTTTTGACGTTTTTACCCCTGCATTTTTGTATAAATAAGCCCAACCTTATCCAACCCTTCCTTGTTGGAATTTGGGGCTTGCTCCATTTCCTTCAAGCCTTTACATTTCCTTACAATGATAAACCCTAGTTTAGTGTAGTTTTAGCTAACTTAGTAGTTAATCTAGTTTAGCTTAGTTAATTAGTTGTTAGTTAGTTGTTATCAAGCAAGTATTGGAGTGGGTGACACCTCTCTCAATTGTTGTTCTTGTTGTTTGAAGATTTGAAGCTTTTGAGTTCAATGCAATTTGGTAGTAATCTTTCTCTTTTATGTTGTGTTATGTTTGTGTTGTTGATTTTGCTTTGGTGTTGGTTGTTTAGTTTTCTAGCTTGTTGTTCTTCTTTGTTTGCAAAACTCCATTGTAGCATAGTCTTGAAGCTTTTTACTTCTTTTAGTTAGACAACTTTTGCTCTTGAAAGATGAATGAAGTTTTCCTCTTTGGTAATTTGACTTTTCTCCAATTTAATGCTTTTGTTGACTTTCAATTTCAAAGCTTTTGAGTTCCCTCCAATTTCCTCTACAATGTGCAAGCCTTCATGTCATTAATTAATTACTCTCAAGCAAGCTTTAATTTGTATTGATGCAATTAGTTTAGAAATTAGGGGTTTAGGATTTAGGTTCCTTTAGAACTATTAATCGGAGCTAGTCGAGAATTGGGATTGACGACCCCAATACTTTATCGAAAATTTGGGATTGAAAACTCCGAATTGTGGATTAAGTGCTCGACAAATACCATTTAATCGTGAAGACGAACCGAATACCCTAAACCCTCATTTCATTTAAATCCCTTCTAATTAAAGTTTCATTTTAAATTCAAGCTTTAGCATAAAAATCAAAACCCACTCAATGACTTAATGCTTTCTTAGGAGTAGATTAGTTTAATTTAGCTAAACAAGAGAATAACTAAAACCACCGACCGCCGATTATATCTATCCTCGAGAGACACGACTCGGGAAAGCTTACCGCTCTACAATCGACTCCGTACTATTGCGGAGAATATTTCTTAGAGTGTTAAGAATTCTTCGATCAATAATGATTTTTATTCCAATTACCAAAAGTCAAAAAAGTTACAAATGAAAAAATAAAAATAAAAATTACAAATGCATGAAGAAAAGTCAAGCGTCGGCAGCCTTCCTCTTCGTTCCTGCCTGAGAATTACCAACATCATCACCATCAGCACCAAGCTTGGTGATGAGAATAGATTCGAGCTTGGAGATGGAGAGCACCACCTCACCCCAATAAGCATTTATACTGCTCAGAATGTTGGCGATTGCTTCTAACTTGTCGGCTACGTTCCGCATATCTGCGGAATGTTCTTCCTACATTTGCTTCATCAGCAGGACAATTTGTTTTTGATGAGTTTCCATTAGTTTGCGAAGCGGTCCCGAAGTCGTGTTGTCAGCCATTATTTTTTAAGAAGAGTTAGAGCTTTAAATTTCAAGGGGCAGAAAGGTGTTGTGAAGATTAATATTTTTCCAGGTATCCCAGGTAATTCAGTCTTAGGGTTATTTATTCAAACAAGTACAGTGCACCTTTTTGAATTCATATATGACTTTTCAATTTTCCCGATGCATCATGCCCTTTTGAATTCATATATGACTTTTCAATTTCCAGGAACAAATATTAATGCTGCTTCAGGCCTTTTCATATTAAATGCATATAAATGTAAAAGAATAAAATGCAAAAATATAAATGCATACCTTGCAATTTCAAAGAGACGGTGCACAAATTCAATAGCAAAGATGAAAGATATTTGGGTGGAGTTTTGAATTTCTGTTCATCAATTATAAATGTGAAGATTTAATTCAGAATTATGAGTTTTTCTACTAATTTTAAAAATGCCAGCATTTTTAGAGAACTGGGACTTCACAATATGCATTGGTTTTTGCCATAGAGACCGATGCATATCTGATGCCAAAATAAACCGATGCTATTATTATCATAGACTTTATTTTATATATGCATTGGGTTTACTAATCAACCGATGCTTCATTTTTTGAAAATTTTAGCCGATTTTAATGTTTTTTTCGCGCGTAATTAAATTTGAATAAGCATCGGGTTTTCAACAGAACCGATGCTCTAACTTGGTTCCAGGCATCGGTTGTCAGAAAACTACCGATGCTATTTATTTTACAAAATTTTTTAGAATTATTTATTATTATTAGCATCGGTTAATGTCATAAAAACCGATGCTTAATATTTTGAAATTTTCGCTCAGCCACTTATGATCAGCTTATTCCCACGAATGGGCACGTAATTAAATTTGAATAGGCATCAGTTCTAACAGGAACCGATGCCCGTATTTAGTTATAGGTATCGGTTGCTATATACGAACCGATGCTTTTATATTTTTTGGATTTATATTCTACTATAGGCATCGGTTGATTTTCAACAACCGATGCATATTGATTTTTCTGGATATAATATGCATCGGTTGTTTGACCAAGACCGATGTCTATTTATTTGGATGAAATTTTTCGGTAATCTTATTATTATATGCATCGGTTGTTGACAAACAACCGATGCTATTAATATATAAGCATCGGTTGTCAGAATACAACCGATGCATATAACTTTTATGTATTACAAAAAAAAAACCCGCGCGACTATAGGCATCGGTCGCTAGATAGAAACCGACGCCTATAACTTTTTTTAATTATAAAAAAGACCCCGCGCGACTGTAGGCATCGGTTTCTGATGACAACCGACGCCTAAAGCCCTGTTTCGATGGCGTTTTTTGTAGTAGTGTCAATACCAACACCAGGTTCAAACAAGTGTGGGTCAATAAAAATAACATCATGTGCAATATGATCCATACCTACCTGAAATCCCATATCCCTGGAGCCTGGTAATTCGATAGTGGATGCTCGAAGCATATGACTGGGTCAGAGGACCTACTTTCCAACATTGTCAGACTTCGAGGTGGAAAGGTAAAGTATGGTGGAGGCGCAAATGGCCAAATCGTTGGTCAAGGAACTCTCCATGTTCCCAGAATTGTAACTCTGGAAAATGTGCTGCTGGTAGAAGGACTTACTGCAAATTCGATAAGCATAAGTCAACTGTGCGACGGAGGTTTTAGTGTCAAATTCAACCGTGAAAAGTGTGAAGTCTATGAGTAGAATGGACCGTGTATTCTCACTGGGCAAAGGACTTCAGATAACTGCTACCAAATCTAAAGTGATGCTTTTTGCAAATTGTCTCAATTAAGTGATGCTGAGGTTTGGCATCAAAAGTTTGGGCATGTCAACTACAAGATGATGGACAGGTTGGCCAAAGAAGAAGCTGTGAATGGGCTACCTAAGCTCAACACCAAGATCATTCCTGTGTGCGAGGCATGCCAGAAAGGAAAGCAGGTCAGGGTGCCACATCCAGTACAACAAAGTCTCACTACATCATCTTGCTTCGAACTCCTTCATATGGACCTTATGGGACCACTTGAAGTCGAGAGCCTTGGTGGTAAGAGGTACGTTTTAGTTATTGTAGATGATCTTTCTAGGTTCACTTGGGTAGAATTTCTAAAAGAAAAATCTGAAACTTTTGAAGCATTCAAAAAACTTGCAAAGAGGTTGTGTGTAAGATTTGATGTGAACATTGGTAGGATTAGAATTGATCACGAAAAAGAATTTGAAAATGCATCTTTTTCTAAATACTGCACTTCGGAAGGTATTAGTCACGAGTTTTCTTCACCTATTACCCCCCAACAAAATGGCATAGTTGAACGGAAAAATCGGTCTCTTGCTGAGATGACTAGAACTATGCTAATTTCCAATGGCATTGCGAAACGATTTTGGGCTGAAGCTATGAATATTGCATGTCATATTATAAATAGGGCTTATTTAGACCAGGGTCCTGTGCAACTCCCTATGAATTGTTGTTGGGTAAAAAACTGAACTTGAGCTATTTTCATGTGTTTGGATTTATTTGCTATGTGCTCAACGATAGAAATCATCTAGCTAAACTGGACTGAAAAAGTGACAAGTGCATCTTCATGGGTTATTCCCAAAATAGTCATGCATATAGGTTGTTTAACCTTACAACTCGAAGCATGTTTGAGTCTGTTAATGTCAAGTTCGATGATCTAACGAGTGGAGTTAAACCTACCGAGGATAATGATCCGATTTATGATCAAAATCCTCAAGATAATGTCACTCTTTCTGTAGATGATAGTGCAGGTACTGAAAATAGAGATGCAGGTCCTAAACCAGAGAGTTGAGTGATGTTGGTACCAATGTTGATTCTGAGAACTCAACATCAGAACCAACATCAGCTCAAGACGCCGCAGAATCAGATTCTGAATTAGAAGATGAAGATCCAGCTGACCCCATTGACCTTCATCAAAGGGACATCCCATCTAGAACTCAGATAAACCACCCCGTGGGCTAAATGATCAGAGACTTAGATGAAAGGAGTACAAGAGAGCGACAGATAAACTTCAAGGAAATGGTCAGGTACGTCTGTCTGTCTACTAATTGTTCTAAGATTCGTGAATCTTTGTACCTTTCTAAAATAGAGCCCAAGCGTGTGGAGGATGCACTCAAGGATGAGTTCTGGACAAAGGCAATGCAAGAAGAGTTGGACCAATTTGCCAAAAATGATGTTTGGGATTTAGTTCCTCGAGCAGAAAATTCTCACGTGACTGGAACAAAGTGGATCTTCAAGAATAAAACCGATGAGGCAGGCAACATTGTAAGGAACAAAGCTCGACTGGTTGCACAAGGGTACACACAAATTAAAGAAATCGATTTTGATGAGACATTTGCCCCTGTTGCCCGCATTGAGTCGGTAAGACTTTTACTTACTGTTGCTTGTTATATGAAGATATCATTGCATAAAATGAACATAAAGAGTGCATTTTTAAATGGTGTCTTAAGTGAAAAAGTGTATGTTGAGCAACCTAAAGGATTTGTAGATCCCCAAAGACCAAACTTTGTTTTAAACTGAAAAAAGCTTTATATGGTTTAAAACAAGCTCCTAGAGCTTGGTATGAAAGGTTGACTCAACATTTGCTCTATTTAAACTTTAGACTAGGGGAAGTTGACAAAACCTTGTTTCTCCTTAAATCTAATAAGCACATCTTAACCGTCCAGATTTATGTAGATGATATTATTTTTGGATCCACTAACAACAGATGGTCAAGGATTTTATCCCTTGAATGTCCGATACATTTGAGATGAGCATGGAAGGTAATCTCTCGTACTTTCTCGGTCTTCAAATCAAACAACTTGATGATGGTATTTTCCTTTCTCAGACAAAATATGCTAAGAAACTAGTTAAAATATTTGGGTTAGAAAGTGAAACGCATAAGAAAACCCCACTAGGAAAAACCGTGAAGCTATCGAGAGACGATGTTGGTAAGGGTGTTGCTAACACCATGTACAGAAGCATGATAGGGAGTCTGTTGTATTTGACAGCAAGTAGACCTGATATTATGTATAGTGTGTGTTTATGTGCTAGATATCAGTCTAATCCAAAAGAGTCACACTTAAAAGCCGTTAAAAGAATCATAAGGTACATTGCTGGTACAACAGAATTAGGAGTGTGGTACATTAAGAACACTGTTACTGAACTTGTAGGGTATTGTTTCACCCAAAAATATGACAATGCCTGAACCTTGCGCTTTTCCCGACCTGCACACACAAACACGTCAAAAAAGGACCACCGGGGGTTTTCCGGTGGAAACTTCTCCGATGCTTAAGTCAGAAAGTGTATAGAGTGTTTCTGGTGAACAAAGCAAGGAATGCACAAAGAATGACATACCTTTCTCAACCTTGGGGCTGAGGTATTTATAGTCTTCCTCAGTGGGGGCCCCTTCCGGGATCTCAAAAACAAAGGCCGCGAATCAGGGGCCGTTAAGCAACAAATTCTGACAGGTGGTCCCCCTTGTCCCCTCAACGGAGGTCAGGATGCTAGGTATGCCCTGATCCTGCTCTGTTTTTCTATTCCAGGTCGGGACATCAAGCCTGCCTTGGTGCAATTCTCTAAGGGTCATTTCATAGGAAACCCCTACCAAGTCAGGATAATTCCTTAGCCGCGGTAATCCTATCTCCAACATCTGCTCTGTCTCTAAGGAATCCAGGTCATACCTTGCCTAGAACTGAGTTGGCCTGGTTTCCTTTCTCTTCCTCAGGTTATCTCAAGTCAGATCTACCCCAATACGGGTCTGACCTATTTATGCCCCATCAACTCCTCCCCCCGAAATAGTTAGGGTAGAGATGTAGAACTCTAAAACCCTTTGAAATAAATGCGGTCCCACATTTTTCTTATTTCTCGTATTCGCACGAATCCCTAGAAATCCGCCTGGCGACCAGGCCTAATCATTGGCATTAGTGGTGTCGGCCCACGTTCCCAAACGGTTACCATACCCACACGTCTTTCCAAGTATTGACAAGTCAGCGGCGTGTGACCTACCCTAGGACGGTTGGCGTTCCAGCTCACCACCTAGGGTACTGTTCACCTGCCAGCATTAAATGCGGGGATCCCATCAAATCCCGCTTTTCCTCGATTTTCATTTTTTTGAATTTATCCCCTTGCCTTTTATTCCCGCTGGACACTCCCTCTCTCTCACTTTCATATTTTCGCTTTTGCAAAAATTCTCGAGTTTTCTTCTTTTCTTTCTAATACTCCGTCGAACTTTCCGATCTAATTTTTCCCAGTTCAGTTTCTCCGGCCACCCTCGTAGACCAGGTACCTTCCTTAGTTTTTTACTCTTTTAATTTCTGATAATGTCATCATCCACTCCTCTCCCCGATGTTCCTCCGACTACTTCTCCCTCTCCAGCAGTGAGAGCCGACTCTTCCTTGCCGTCCGCCGCTCCAGAGGCAGCGGTAATTCCTTCATCCTCGCCGTCTGTCGCTTCAGAGGCGGCGGTGATTTCATCATCTTCGCCGTCTGCCATTCCAGAGGCGGCGGCGGTTTCTTCATCTTCGTCATTTGCTGCTCTAGAGGTGGCGGCGGTTTCTTCATCCTCGCCGTCTGTCGCTCTATAGGCGGCGGTGGTTTCTTCATCTTTGCCATCTGCCGCTCCAGAGTCGGCGGCGACCACTTCATCATCATCTGGACTAGAATACCCTCCGCCTATTACAGATCATCTAAAGGTCACCTCCATCCTTAGTGACATATCCATTGAGGAATTCCGCCATAAGTATAAGTTACCTGAGCAGTTTGATCCTCTCAGCCCTCCGGCGGGCATCCCGGCATGTCAAGCACCGGCTGGCTGGTTAAATTTCTACGTCGTCCAGGTTTAGGCGGGCTTGCGCCTCCTGGTAAACCCTCTAATGTTAGAAATCGCCACTATGTACAAAATCCCCATCTTCCAATTCACCCCCAATTCATTCAGGATCATGGTATGTTATAATCTGGCCATGCGTTATGCTGGTCTAGATCCTACAGCTCATACCTTCTTTCAGCTTTTCCAAGCGAAGAGCTCTCACCCGGGCTGCTTCTATCTCTCCGCCAGACCTGGCGTCCATTTCTTACATAAACTTCCTTCTTCCAATAAGGTTTGGAGGAAGAAATTTTTCTTTGTTTATTGTAATGGTGACTGGGGTTTCGACCCTAAGCCCATCGAGAAGCTACCCTCCTACCAACACTTATCCGCCGCAGACAGATCTCCTCGTTTGCAAAAAAACATTTCCATCCTTAATGGGAATCCCCACCATGTCACTGAACTCCTCCTTCCCTTTGTCTTGTACTTTTTCAATGAACGCCTAGAAAAGGGTCCTCTAACCCGAGATCTATGGCCCAGTTCGATGTGGTCAAGGAGAACAAGGAGCTGGTCATGAAAGCGGATCGCTTCAAGGCTCTAGCCATAGATCGAGGGATTGATCTGAAGAAACAAGGGGAAGAGCTGCAAGGGCTGAAGGATAAGCTCAAGAAGACGAGAGCGAAGCTTGCCGAGGTGAGGAAGGCTCAAGCAAAGATGATGGAGACTGTGCGCTCCGAGGAAAGGCATGAGGCCCTGGCAGAAGCTAAGAGCCTTGTTGATGAGGTTCTGGTGAAAGCCATAGAAGGGTTTGAGATCGAGTACTTAAACTCTGAGAAGGGCTTAAGGTTGGTCCAACTTGCTCGGGAGGAAGCTTGCACAGCCTTCCTGGGGTATAAAGAGCTCTACTCGCTGCTCGTCCCAGAGGCTATATGCTTCTATCACTTTGCTCTGGACGATCAAGCGAAGTTAACCTCAAGCAACCCAGGGGTTCCTTCTTCCCTTGAAAACTTCTCCGGAGCCCACCTCGTTCGCCTATGCTCCAGAGCAAGATCATCTGCACACTGTCGGAGCAGCTGAGTTCGCTGAGCATGTCCTTTCCAAACTCCGTTCCCCTACACCTGAGAAGTCTCAGCCAGACCGGGCTCTTGCTTTGGCCGCTTCTGACTCTTCTCCCACCCCAACCTTCATAGGTCTGGGTGAGCTGTCTGGCGGGGCTTATCTGGGTGCCTTAGCCGAAGATGCAGTGGAGCAGTTGGCGACCGAGCTGGACGCTGAGCCTTAGGTTCTTAGGGCCTCTTATGCTCTTTTTTGATCAGACCTGATGTTTTGCCTGTGGATGGTCTGTTTTATGTCTTTTTACTGAATTTGTACTGTGACTTTTTAATTGATAATAACACACTTTTTTGTCCTGTAATGACTCTTAGAATTCTAGGGTTTCCTGGTTTTCCGGAAACCCTAGTACTTTTTATTCCTTGGCACGTGCTTCTATTTTCTTTATATACGTGCATGTATGATTAATTTTCTTTCAATTCTCTAAATGGCTTCTTCTTCTTCCCTTCTTGAAGAACTCGATTCTGTGAAACGTAAGAACATCTCTCTATTCGTTGGAAATTTCAAGCTTTCTGATAAGCTGACCGTGCTCCGAGAGAAGATCAGCTATTTATACCGCCTCCTGGAGAGGAAAAGGCAGAAAAAATGCCACTATAAGCGAGAGTGGGATGAGCTGCGGTAACTGAATCGTCAGTTGCAGAAAGAGAAGACCGACTTGACGGAGTCAGTGAACTGACTGACTATCGCCGCTGGTGAAGCTCACGCCATATCTGAGCGGGACGATAAGTAATGCCAGCTCTACCACGAAACCGAGCGTGAGCTGTGGCGCATCCTCCGCGCTCTGGCCGCTAATCGGAGGGCCCCCTCTTCTCATAGTTAGGTTTCTGGGGTGGTTTGTTGATTTGTCTTTCTCTTCTATTTATTTCCTGCATTGTAATCAATCTTGCCAGTCTATGTAGAAGACATGTGAAATTCCATTTGTATTTTCCAAAATTTTGTGATGAATATAAGAGTATTTTCGCTGAAAAGTTTCAATTTCTTATTTTTGTTCCATCAAATCTAGCGAAGTAAGTTTTTTTTGAGTTTTTAGCCAATCCACACTTTTGAACTTACCTTCAGATCTTGAGATTTGGGGCATTCGCCTTTGGCCAGATCTGTATCGACTCCAATCGAGCATCTCATGCACAACTGCCTTAAGCCACTCCTGACTTAAATTAACAGCCAGACCAGGCATTTCACAAATATCCAGACTTAGTCAATACTGGCTGAAACTGACAATCAGGTCAGGAAAATGGGGCATCCGCCCTTAG
>BMAC01000663.1:6485-43471 GCA_014905375.1 Phtheirospermum japonicum
GCAACAGGAAGCAAATATTGCATCAAAATGTGTGCATCATGACTTTTGTAACCTGATATTTTCAATTCATGCATATGAACACAATGTGAAATATAAGATGCACACCCTTGTGGTAGCTTGGCACTTTTCAAAACCTGACAAAACCAAGTCTTCTCCTCCTTGGTCATTGAGAAAGATGCTTTAGGCAACAAGTAGCGCTTACCTGTAGATTCGACATGGTGTAAGGAAGCTCTTATCCCCATTTCTTTCAAATCTAATCGAGCATTAAGATGATCTTTTGTTTTTCCCGGTATGTCCAACAAAGTGCCTAGAACGCTATCGCATATATTCTTCTTTATGTGCATGGGGTCAAGATGATGATGAGATGTATTATGCTTCCAGTAAGGCAATTTAAAAAAGCAAGACTTTTCCTCCACGGGCAATTTCCATCTTTTTTTCTCGGTTGTGTCTTACCAAACTTGTTCTCAAAGCCCTGCAACAAATGTAAGACCTCATCCCCTGTTAGACGATTTGGTGCTGCCCTCATCTCAATTTCCCCGTTTAAAGACTTCTTCTCACGACGCCAACAATGATTTGCATCTAAAAATCTACGAGCGCCCATGTAGCAAGACTTTTTACAATGATGCAAATGTAAATAGTCTGTTTCATAGTGACAATATGGGCATGCATACTTACCTTTTGTGCTATACCCGGACAACATTGCATAACCAGGAAAGTCACTCGTTATTGATCGTAAGGCAACCCGCATCTGAAATGTTTGGCGCTTTGAAACATCATAAGACTCCACCCCTAACTCCCACAAATTATCTAGCTCTTCAACTAAAATTTGAAAGTAAACATCAATGTCATTTCCTGGGGAGACAGGACCTGGAATGAGTAAAGACAATATAAGATACTCTGGCTTCATAAACAACCACGGTGGAAGATTATAATTAATTAAAACCACTGGCCATGTACTATGTGAAGTGCTCATGGTTCGAAACGGGTTAAAACCATCACTAGCAAGCCCCAATCGCACATTACGAGAATCTCGAGCAAAATCAMGATAAAACGAATCAAAGTCTTTCCAACTTTTACCGTCTGCTGGATGACGTAAGTTCCCATCTTTGACTCTTTTCTCATCATGCCACCTCATCTTATCAGCTGTTTCAGCACACATATACATTTTTGCAGCCTAGGTTTTAAGGGAAAATGCCAAACTACTTTTTCTGGAATCCGATGAATATATTGAGAATCAGTCTCGTTAATCCCATTTTTATTTTCCACTTCTTTCCACCTCGGAGCACGACAAACGTGGCAAGAAGTAGCACCTTCATGGTCCTTCCGGTAGAGCATACAATCATTTCGGCAGACATCAATCTTGTTATAATGAAGACCTAAGTCATTCACAATCTTCTTAGATTCATTAAAAGATTTAGGCAATTTGGCTTCCGGAATTAATTCTTGGATGATCTGGAGAAGATCAGAAAAGGCAATGTTACTCAACCCGTGAACACACTTAAAAAGGTGCAACCGAATCATGAATGATAACTTTGAAAATGATTTACAACCCGGATATATCTCTTGTTTGCCATCCTCAACCAGTTTAAAGAACTTCTTAGCCTCTGGATCGACATCCTCTTCGATATCTTCATGGAAGCTAGAAAGCTTGTCAGCCAGATCCCTATGAGTATCATATATTAAACCTTCCATGTCATCATGTGCAATATCCCTCTTTGTGCTTGGCATGGACGATGACGCACCTTTCTCCTTAAAATGCCATTCTTTAATTCCTGGACCAATGCCATTGCAATTAAATGGTTATAGACTTCATCTCGACGATGCCAAAATCGATTATAACACTCCTTACACGGACAACTTATTTGGTGTCCCTCAGCTCGAGTACAAAATGCATAATTTAGAAAATCCTCCACTCCTTTAGCATACTCACTACTGGATTGTGAGTGGTGGATCCAACTATGGACTTCATGATCCATTATTAAACCTTCATAAGAAATGAACCACATCAAAAGTTATGACTAATACAATCATAATTTATGGATTACTTGCCTACTTTAAATCATAAAAAGACCAATACTCATGAACCTTAGTGCATGACGTGCTAAGAATAAATAAATTTATCAAGAGTATAAAAGCTCAGTATAAGCAATAAAAAACAAGCAGCTTATCAATTTAGCATCTTATTATCGAAAATAGAAAGGTGATTAACAGAATAATGAAAAATCTAATGTTTTTTCTCTCAAATGTCATATTTGCACTGAAAATCTTAAGGTAATAAGATAACACTGGAAATAATATGGTATCATTTGAATACAAAATTACAAATGTACTAGAAAGAGAAGCCACTTTTTTTAGAAGAAATATATATAGTTAGTACAATTTCTTAAAATAAAATGATTCCAATAAAGCTATAGAAAAAGCTGAAAATCAATGTGTTGGTAAGAATTTCATTTCATAAACATACTACAAACAAGAAAAAGTACATAATATTAAGGAGGTGTTGTTCAAAACATACAAACACAACTAACTCATTAATCATCAAATATGAGATAAATTTAATTTTACAACCAACCTACGAATGAAATACTGAAGATTGGAAATGTGGCCAAAACTTTATCTTTCTTCTTTTCTCTCATTATCGATAAATTCATGATGTCAGGAAATAAACAAATAAATAAATAAGTAAATATATGTGCCAAGACAATGACTCAAATGTTGTCTCAGAATGAATGCAATTATTGATGTATTGTGAAAAGAGAAACACAAACAAAACAAATAAAATTCGTCCCAAATTTTATTTGCGCATCAAAGATTTACTAGCCACATTTTCGAACCCAGAACATGAACAAATTCARGTGTACTAATTTCAKAAGTAATTAATTAGAAAATATTTACATGTAAACAAGTTGTAGACAAAATCAGTTAGSTCAATAATTATAAGGCCAACTTAAACTCAAAGGGTCTCTTATCTATAATACTCCCCTGTACCATAATAATTYTAACAAATTTAGAAATCTTAGAAAATAACTGATTTGCCCTCATTTAAATGTAATTTTAAAGATCGATAGTGCTTAATTAGTAGAGGAAACTCGTACAATTGTATCTTTTACCYTCTCTTTTTTACATAACATAAATAACTCTTTCATGGCCCTGACGACTCGTTTGTTGTTGTTTGAGTTCAGATACAGAGAAAGTGACTGACCTTGTCACAGCAATCCTTCAGAGAGTAGGGGCTGATATCGACCATAAAAACCTCCCACTAATTATGGTTTGGTCATCGACTCTCTCTTTATTTAAATACCTTCTCATATGGTTAATTCTAAGTCTTTTGCTTGTGGTTGGCCACCATTTTGCAGTATGAAGATGAAGACAATGACAAGGTTCTACTAGCTTCAGATAGTGATCTTCAAGCAGCCATATACCATGCAAAGCTATCTGGTTGGAAGGTATTGATGAGTTCTCTTCTGTACTCTAGTTACGAAACTATCCTGAGGTTTTGCCTAATTATCTGTATATATTTCAAGGTTACAAATATAATCTTCACATATGTTTCTCATTTACAAATTGAACCCTCAAGAATGGGTTTCTTTTAAGTGTGTTTTTGTAATTTCAAAAAATAATTAGAGTTTTTTGTAATAAGTCTAAACCTTGGGGAGACGTTTTGTAATTACCCCTACGAAGTAACTTTAGTCCCAACTTCGGGTTTCTCATCCTCCATTAACCATTTATTTTGCTAGGCAAATATAAATACACATGCTAATTTTACCTTTAAGTGCAACCAAAAATAGGATAATTACAAACATTTCCCATGTAATTCAGTCTAATTTCAAAAGACCCAATAATCTTTCAAAATTAGCTATATCCTCTTGGCATTTGTTTATGTTTTACAAATTGAACCTATTTGAGGGTACAGTTGTCAGATAAAATCAAACTTCAGGGGAGTACTCGTAATTTTGAAAAATAAATGGATTCTTTTATAATTCGACAATAGCTTAGTTTATGAAGAAAATATCCTCCTGTCAACAGATTGGATTTATCAAAGTCTATATCTATCAAATGCAGCAAGAAATAGTTCTTGTAATGTCAGATTCTTTGTAGAACAATGCCAGAAAGAAAATCAAGATCTTTAAATTAATCTACCTCATTATTTGCATTTTGTATCAAGCATTATCATTGACTTATGAGATCTACTGTCAACTTAGCAAAGTTCTTTTTCATAATCATAAACTCTCATGATTATAGTAACAACATTCACATCACCACCTAAATTTCCAAGTACCAAACATGCTTTATAGTCGAGCACTCAAACTAATTTATCAATCGTCTCAAATGAAATGAATACTAGTAAAGTACCATATTTATATTCCGAGTTCCAAGGGCTTTCAAGGTGTAAGTTGGTCAAAAGGGTTTTTACCGTGGAAGTAGCGTAAGTTGGTCCAGAGCCTTCAATGAAGATAAGTCCTTCTTCTGAG
The DNA here is from genome assembly GCA_014905375.1 of Phtheirospermum japonicum. NCBI lineage: Eukaryota > Viridiplantae > Streptophyta > Magnoliopsida > Lamiales > Orobanchaceae > Phtheirospermum > Phtheirospermum japonicum. Next base: position 10,958 of record BMAC01000663.1, read on the forward strand.
GCCTGGTTCATTGCCTATAAAGCACGACGAAGTTGCATATGAGTAGATTTGAAAACAAAAATTTACAGCTATGAGAGTCGAAATATTTCTATCTGTTCATACTTGACCAAAGAACATGATTAATATAAGTAATATAAAACAAACTTTCCAATTTCAGTAGCCTATGTACAATCTTATACATATAGAGCATTAAAAATGATATAATGGGAAGAAATTATACCTGGAAAGCGCCTTTAAGTTCTGTTTATTATCATTGGCATTGTATCGAACACTTTCTCGACGTGTTTTCGTTGTGCCTGCTCAATAAGTTGACAAGATTCTTCGATGATTTTCTTGGGCGATCAAGGTGATTTTGGATGCAGCTGAAATGTTCTTCTGAAATTTTGCAACTGAATTTTTTTCCCGAAAGAAGTCTGTTGCTCCGCAAGAGGCGCGTGGGAATGAAGCGTGCTTATTGGTGCTGCAAAATCTGTTGCTCCGCAAGAGGCCGTGGGAATGAAGCGTTCATATTGGTGCTGCAAAATCTGTTGCTCCGCAAGAGGCCGTGGGAATGAAGCGTACTTATTGATGCTGCAAAATCAGTTGCTCCGCAAGAGGCCGTGGGAATGAAACATGCTTATTGGTGCATTTTGGCTAAGGTAAAAAGTGTTTGCGCTGCAAGTTTTTGAACTGGTTATGTGTGGCAAACAAATATAATTTTAATGAGAATATTTTATATAATTTAGCTGGAGTTGATTATATTAGTGGTAAAATATGTCTCTGTGTGTAGGCGAGAACAATATCTAGAGATCAAAGTCTCAAGGCTCCTACATGGGATGCAAGTACAACGCCAGGCCTTGTCAGAACTAAAAAACTGGTAAGTAGTGCTTTTGATAATTTTATAAATAGCATGACATTTCATTTTAAATTTTAAGATTATTATCTTTCATGTCTAAATATTTTTATATCATTTATACAATATGATTATTTCTCTTATTTCTTATTTCTTATTTAAATAGGGTATTTGATTATTGAAATTGAATATTGATTGCTTTCATCTCTTTTTTCAATAATACAACTTATTCAAATAGAAGGAATTTATACTCAACTTAAAATTAATATTTTTTGGCAAAATCAAATTTGTAAAAAATGAGTTTTAAAAGTGTTAGCAACTAATTAAATAAAAGTGTTACTTAAATTGTTGTTGAATTAAAGTGATACAAATTTATGTTACAAAAAATTAACAAAATAAAAGTGTTACTTCAAAAGTGTTACCTAATTAAAGTGTTACGTATAAGTGTTGCGTATTTGTAAAGTGTTACATAAATGTTACATAAATATTATAATATAAAAAGTGTTATAAACATATGTTACAAGAAGTACCTAATATAGAAAGTGTTACAATTTAATGTTACGATATAAAAAGTGTTACAATTTAATGTTACATAGGTCACTTTTTTTGTAGTGATATTAGTTTTTAAATAAAATACGAGTTCTATTTAATCAAATTAATAGTACGTTTATCAAATAAATTATATAATTCAATTTTTAAAACTAATATAATTTATTAGTATTTTATTTTTTTTAACTACTTAAAGTACATTTGGGTCATCTAAGAAGTTATTCGATTTAAAATATTAAGTTCGTCAATTGGGTCAGTTCTTTTCGTACTTTAAAAACGAGTCCAATGACAAGCCCAAGTCCACTAAACCTCAGCCCTAACTTTCCAAAATTTAAAACTATCTTTGGTTTATAAGGAAAAATCCAAACTGTCCACTTTCTCATAGATTTCTGCTTACTACGGCCGCTAGGTAAATCACTCTGTGCCTTTTGCTATTTTTCTTTCAAAGAACAACAAAACTCATCGGTCAAAATTTATCTTCCGGCCGATACCCACCATACACTCCCTGCCAAAATCAATAGTCGCCGACACCAAACAATTTTCGATCATAATCCACATCTTGCATCACCACCCAGCAATCCCATTCGTAACTTCAACCGTTCCTGGCCAAACCACCGCCCGCCTACCACCGACTTTCCAAGCCCAACTAAACATCGGAATAAGAGACGACAACCACAACACCACCGCCCAAATCGTCCGAGCCCCAAATTTTTGCAAGCCGGGCTGTCGGCCGAGTCAAATGGCGTCCGAATCCACCCCAGCCCGTTCGGCCCAATCCAAATCACCACCACCCAGCAACCCCACGTAACCGAGCCACCACCTACCAACCCAATCGGACCCCTGTCCAAACACACTGACCACCAGCCGAATCGCCACCCAACAACCCACGAAGACCAACCGAAGCCACCCTAAGTCGACTACTACCGCCGTTCACCGAGCCACTGTCGTACGGGCAATCAAACAAGAGGGAGCCGACTGATTTTCGAGATCTGAGCAGATCCTCCGTGCCGATTGGAACGCTGCACACAGCCGCCGGTCTCTGTCGCTGCCGACTGCGACGCCTTGTCCGCTCAACACCGCTGCCGTCGAATTGAAGGTGGAGAGAAGTTGTGCAGGCCGACTTCTGAAATTGGTGAAGAAAAATCAGCCACGCCTAGGGTAGGAAACGTCGCTATCAACCACCGCTTGTGGTTGCTATGGGCTGCTGCCGCCGACGGTCGAGGGAGGAAGTGCTCGCCGATTCCTGATGTCTAGAGAAGGAGAGAAAGGAAAAAGACGGGTTCTGAGGTTTAATGGCTAGGTCCTCTCTTTTTATACCAACCCTTTTACAGAAATTCCACATCAACCCCCAGAAGATTTAACCCCTTTTCAATTGACCCCCAGACCTTTGCCATCCTTTCAAGTTAACCCACAGTTTATCCAAAACTCTAATTTCAGCCTCTCGAACTTGTGAAATATCAATTAAGCCATTTTGTCCCACCATTTAAAGGTAATTATATATCTATACCTTAATTTTAGTTTATTCCCCCATTTAACCCTTAATTTCCGAATTGATGATGATGGTTGTCAATTAAATTCAATTTTATTCCAATTATTGTCGACTTCAACTATCCAAGTTCAAATATACAAAAATCACGTTCGAATGTTTTATTTTTTTATGTAGGCAAAGAATTGAAGATTTATTAAGCATTCACTCATGACATTCATCAAAGTCCATTACATTCAAATTACGAGCAATAAGGAGACTTAGGATTCAACAAGTACATATCATTCAATTTACCATGACATTAATTAAGAGGTAGGGACCACTGACTTGTCTATGTTAAATTTTACATGCTCAAATCTATGTGCTATGTGTATCATGAAATTCGATGTTTATAAAATTTAATATAGACGTAGACCTAAAGTTGTCTGTGACCAAAAGTTGTCATCGAGTTTATCCCGGCGTGCTATACACAATGATTAAAACCAAGGGCCTTATGTGCCTATGACCTAAAGTGTCATCGGGGAAACCCGCCGCGTTTTAGCTGCAGTCAACTGATTTTCGACGTTAAAATTACGAATTCTATGGTTAAAGGTGCTATTTCTGAGTTGTATAATTTTGCGTGAGATATGTCAGTGTAACTATTGAGATTGTGGAAATCTCACCCTATCATTAACAAATTTCAGGTTGAGGAGACCGAGCAACGAGTGACGTTGGAGGTGGATGATTTACTAAGTATAATTTCAACAATTTAAATTATGTCGATTTGACTTCTAGTTAGACATTTTTGGTTTGGATTATATTTAGTTCTATTTATCAATTGTCTGCGTTTTATTTCAAAAGGTTATATATCAAAGTAGCACAGCGAAAGCGTGGGCGACAATTTATAAATATTGATATCCTTACTATTATTTTTAAATGATATGTGTTTATACTTCGAATATCTCTATTTATATCCTACTTTTGGTTTATTATTTGTTTTTGAAAAGGGGCTAAGAGTTTTATTTTAAAAAGGGGGCCCTAGAAGTTATGATTTCGAGGTGCTGAGAATTATTTTTAAACATTAAAGTCCATATTATACTATATTATATTATTTGAAAAGTTGGGTCGTTGCAAAGAAATTTAAACCCGAGACAATTTTACCTTAAAATACCAATTTAAAATTGATAGAAATTGTATTATTTTTCTTATTACTATTTCCGCTGCGTAACTCAATGTTTTATAAAGTTCTCTATTTTCTTTTGATTTTTTTACAATTCGATATTTACGTAACGCCAAATCTACTTTGTTTTAATTTAAAATACAAAATATATATTTGCTTTATCGAAATCGGGGTGTTACAGACTTCTTATCAAGTTTGCATCCATCGAAATCGGGCTTCATCGTCGTTGTTTTCATCACAATTTGTTATATGGCTCTAAAACCCAACACAATCACCATAAAACATATCTTCTACTCCCAAAATCTTCATGTGATGTGGCTCAATCTCGAACACGTCTCTATCTTGTTGTTCGACCGATGATTAGCAAGGCTCATTCCTCAATTGGAAATGAACTCCTATTTGCGTGTATGGTCTCTCTCCCTCGTATGATAAGTTACTCCAAAAGTGCTGGATTTATCTTCTAAACGTGTCCCAACTCTCGGTAAAGAAAGACTCCCATCTCCACAACTTGAATAAACACTCGACTTCATCTAAAAGACCCAATTTTGTTAAGACATTAAGAACCACGAATAGAGTGGACACCATACTGCACATACGTATCAACCAACTTCATTCTCTTTGCTCTTTTCTTCCACAAAAATTAACCAAATTCATGTCTTCTTTGATAATTTCCTTCAAGACAAGTTTTCACCATGATTCCTACAAATTAAAGCTCATCAAAAATCCATCCCTAACAAACAAGAAATAATCCAGATAAAATCCACTCAATGATAGAATCATGTGATCATTACAAATTCAAACAGAAACCCATGCATAGGTGAAAATAAATTTTTAATGAAAAATCATAAGAAAAAATAATCCTATAACACCAATCATGCTTCTAATAATCTCCAAATCAACAAGGAAGTTGTAAAAATAAATCATATAAAAAACATAAATATGGAATCCATAAGCTCAAACCCTAGTTTTTGAAAACTTACATGTTTTTCTTCTTTTCCTCCAAACTTGAATCCTGAAGAAATGTGATTTTTAGATGAACGAAAAGTCCTTGGCATGTAAAAACAAAGTCAAAGCATGTAATTTTATGTGTGGAAAACATTTTAAGGGTCAAAGGATAAAAGAGTTCTAAAGAAAATAAGATTCCTTATTAAAAATGCAACTAACTTAAGTAAAACTACTCGACACACGACTTGCTACCCGACTTATAAGTCGGGTGCTAACTCGGGTGCACTCTCTTGATTTTCGGAAAAATTCACACCCGAATCACAAGTCGAGTGTCAACTTGGGTATAACATTATACTCCAACCCTATTTGGCATCCAAGTTACAACTCGAATGCACTGCGATCTTCTTTTATCTTAGAATAAAACAAAAAATAATAACAGAAAAGCAAAAACAGATTTTGGTTGGGTTGCCTCCTAACAAGCGCTCATTTTAATGTCTTCAACCAGATGCCTATTTAGTTCTTATGTTCGCCTGCCTCTATGTGCTTGTCAATCATGCCCTTATCGTCATTTCATTGTGACTACTGCATTCATCACAAATTAACTCATCATCGCTACTACCAAAGACTAATAAAAAAGTGCAAAGCGGATATATTTATGAACATAACAAAGTATAAGAACTCATTTCTCTATGTCGATTGATGCACAAACGGCATATAGGAATGGTCTTCCAAGAACAAGTGGCACGCTTTCATTGTCTTCTATGTCGATCACCATAAAGTTCACCGGATAATTGAATGATCCAGTATTGATGATCATATCTTCCATAATTTCTCTTCACTACTACAAAAAAGGTTTTTCACATCGAGTTTTTGGACATTTCACATTAGTTTTAGAACCGATGACTAAGCCGTCGATGTTAAGAGTCACGTTGATTTTTCAAAAACCAATATGACATTTAACATTGATTTTTATTTTAAATCGATGTGAACTTTCACATTGGTTATTATCAAAAATCGATGTGCATGTTCACATAAGTTTTTATTTAAACCGATATGAGAATTTACACCAGTTTTTCTATAAAAAATGATGATAAATGTCATATCAGTTTTTGAAAACACGACGTGACTTTAACATCGGTGGCTTAGAAATCGGTGACTTTAACGGTTTTCAAAATTATTTTAAAATATGATGGTGGTTTTAAAATGTTTTAAATTGTTGGTGATGGTGTTTTGAAATATCGTGGTGATCGGTACATGGTTGTTGTGTTTAACATATATATTATTTTTTAGTAGATATTGTTTACATGTTGTGGTTTATTGGTTGATGTATACGCCTGTGATGACGTGGTTTATGGCACCAACCGTGATTTATTGATCCACAATATAATCTTTCTATCTGTACTCAAATAATACACCTTAGACTCGTTTGAGATTTAGATCGAATAGAGAATTTGATAATAAATTCCGAATTGTCCACTTATTTGGACAGTTTGAGAGCTTGATTGTAATATGGCTTATCTTATCTATATGTTTTATTTTATTATAAAAATTCTGGTTCAGTAGCTCTCTTTTGTTCTCAGGTGTACTGCAATATATGTATACTTAGAGAACTAAAGGGAGATACTGCCAAAAATTTTAGTCAACAAAAACTCATATACTAAGACGATGTATTACTGGAAAATCACGTTTTCAAATGGGATAGGGCCCTTAACAAAAATTCAATCATTTTCCAGCTACCTTCATGCTGCCCATTTTTCAATAAATCAATATAACAATCGTTTAATGATAGGATGAGTTATGATCGTAGTTGGATATACAAACGAATCGACAAAATCTTTTTATCCACACAATTCGTGGATGGAGTCGAGAGCTTTATTAAATTTGCTCAAGCACATTCCGCCCATAAGGACAAAGAGAGGCTGAAGTGTCCTTGTAATCATAGTAGATGTAGGAATCATAGGTTTCTCGATATCAATGAGATTAAGTACCACTTGGTTCGACACGGATTTGAGACGAATTATTATATATGGATTTACCACGGAGAAAGTCGTCCCTCCACCTCTGGACGCCATCACGATTTTCATGCTGCAGGACCCTCTTACATCACTTATGAAGAATCACCAAACGTGTACATTAATATGGTTCAAGATGCAACTTCTTTCATCACTTCTGAAGAATCACCAAACGTGTACATTAATATAGTTCAAGATGCAGCTGGTCCCGATTTTGATGTGGTTACCGATATGGAAGAGTCGCCGAACTCTGAGGCCCGAAAATTTTACGACATGTTGAAAGATGGAAATCAACCATTGTATCTGGGATGCGAGGGACATACTCAGTTGTCATTAGTTTCCCGTCTCATGAATTTGAAGTCAGAGAATCACATGTCTCATAAATAGTATGATCAATTGAGTGAACTAATCAAAGAGATTGTACCGAAAGACAATCTCGTACCTTATAACTTTTACAACAGTAATAAGTTGCTAAGGGGTATGGGCTTACCGGTTGAGAAGATAGATTTTTGCAAAAATAATTTCAGGTAATTATTATTTTGTGTCCAGATTTTTTAGTTTTTATTGTAACTTGAGAGTCATGTATCAGTTAAATTGTAATTATTATTTTATTTTGTAGGAGCTTTGTTATTGGGACACGAACTTGTATACTCCGCGGGATATACACACGCCATTTCTTCACACGATGCAGGATAAGTATGGGAAGCGGCTGAACGAGTATAAGCAGTATCGTGATGCTAATGGTGGTCAGCCACCAAGAGTCGTTGACAAGGGGGTCTGGAGGTAAATGATTTTATTATATTTTCTTATTAAATTAAAAAAAATTATTACCACAGATCATTTATATTTTATATATCATGCATTTCAATTAGGTCTTATATAGTTGAGTGGGGTAAGCCCGAGAACAGGAGGAGGTCCGAGCAGTGCAGCAAGAATAGGAGGAGCGAGCCTGTTGGTCTGGGTACTGGGATGTCTAAGCATAGGGGGAGGGGTCTAGATAAACGGTCGATTATTCTTATGATATATTAAGTAATCTCAAATCCTAATATACTATTTATTTGTATATTTTTAATGTTAATTATCTGATAATTTTATTTAGATACAGGAGCAGCAGATGGGTGAGTCGACCACTACGTACCAGGTTTTTGTACGTACGCACAAGAAGGACGACGACACGTTGATCGGTACGAGATCCAGTAATACTAATGTGAGTCTCTTTCTTATTTTTAACTTGTTCTTTAGTCTAAATGTAGAATTTACTAACAGTATTTCAAGAGGAGTACAAGCGACGTCTGGATGAGGCACGTACGTCTTCACAGGATCCGGATAACAAGGTTGACCCTGACCTTATTTATCTCGACGTCGTCAGGTCGAGTAAGGGCCGACATTACAGCACCGTCTTATTCGAGAAGCTGGTGGCTACGATGAAGGGTTTCCAAGGCAGCTGTTCTTCCTCCTTCCCAGCAATATAGGACTCACGTGAGGGAGCTCGAGGCGCAGCTCCAGGCGCAGAGGGAGGAGTTAGAGGCCAGACGAGCTCAGCAGGCGATGGAGCAGCGATACAATGAGTCTGTAACATCCATACATCCAATGCATTATTTATTTATTTATCATCATGCATTAAAAATATAATTCTAGTCCCGAGCTCGTCGCCATAAACAAATTCCTATTTTAGTTTTAAATAATCTAAGAATTGTATTTAAACGAATTATAGTTCGTTTTCAAATAAAATTATATTATCAACTTCTTAGAAATTATTATAATTATCTAGTAATTTATTTATTTATTTAAATTACTTTTGAGTCGTCTATGAAATAATTTCGATTTCTAAAATTATTATAATTTATTTATATTATAGTTATTTAATACTTTAAAATACTATTGGATCGTTCACGGAATTAATTTAGTTTTAAATCTAAGATCGTCAATTGGATCGTTCTTTTCGAACTTCAAAAACGAGCCCAATGATTAGCCCGAGTCCACTAAGTCTTAGCCCTAGCTTTCCTATTGAGAAGCAAAATTTAGCATAAAATAGGTCAGTGGTCCCTACCTCGTAAAAATGTCGTGGAAATAGAGTGGTATGCACGTAGTTGAAATCCTAAGTCCCCTCAATGCTCGTCACCTAATCGATTTGAAAATATATTTAGTTAGTATTTTCATATTTAAAATTCATAATAGTAATAATAATAATAATAATAATAAAATAAAATGGACTGGAATGTTGTTTTAATAAAGTTTCTGGGGCTGGATTGAGGTTTTTGGCAATCTGAGGGTTAAATTGAAAGGTTGGCAAAGTTGGGGGTTCAAATTGGAAGTGGGCTAGTCTTCTGGGGGTTAATTTGGAAAAATGGGAAAATGGGCTGGGTATAAATTGGATAACCCAGCCCTTATTGCCTCAGAACCCGTCCTCCTTCCTTTCTTTCTCCCAAAAATTGGAAATCGGCCAGCCTTCCTTCCTCGATCGTCTCCGGCGGCTGAAAGGGCTGGAAAGCCGGCGGCGTCTTCCAGCAACAACGCCACGCAATGGGGTCAGGTGTCATCGAACGGTGAAGCCCTCTTCGAAAAGTTGACGGCGCTGGGCGGATAGAAAATGGCGAACGGCGGGGCTCCGAGTGGTGGTTTGTTGCCGAGGTTGTTCAGGCGAGTTGGTGTACGGGTTTTGATCGGGTCCGCAGCTGTAGTTTTCTGGCCCAGGATTTTGGGGCGGAGATAGCGTTAGTGGTGTTTCGGCCGGTGGTTTCTATTTTTGGCGGTTGGGGTTGCGATTTGATTTGAGCCGATCGGTTGGTGGGGGTCGTTATTGTGGTTGTGGTGGCTGTTTTGGTTTGGACAGGGGTCGGCAGTAGGTCGAGTGGGATGCCTCCGGTGGTTGACTGGAAATGTGGTTGGGGTTTGACCCCTCTTTAGATCCTGTCGTGGGTCCGATTGGGGCTGATATGAGGTGGCTTGGCTGGGAACGGTTGGATAGTTGACAACGATGGATGATTGGGGTATTTGGCTGGGAATCGCCGGGATGTTGGCGATTTATGATGTTAGAAATGGTGATGGTTTGGGATTAGTCTCTTTGAAAAATTTAGAAAACAAAATAAGAGTTGGCCATTACCTTTGCTCGCGGCCGTCTTGCAGTAATGTGAAGAAAAGTTGAAAACTTTTGTGAAGGTTGGAGATGATTATGAAACGGCTGTAGAGAAAAAGATGGAATTTGGTTTATAAACCAAGGATGAATTTATTTTTTTGTGCAATGTGTATCATGTAATCTAGAGTACGACTTAATTCAAAAATCGAATTTTATAGCCAAGGGTCTTTCCCAATGTGCTATCCACGAATTAAAACCGGTAACCATAAAAGTTGTTATCGCGTTTTAGCTGCAGTCAAAGTATTTTCTAAAACCAATCATGAATTAGAACCGGTGGCCGTACAAGTTGTCATCGCGTTTCTAGCTGCGTAGTCAAAGTCGACGTTCTTCTAAAACTATGAATTAGAACCGGTAACGTAATCGTACAAGTTGTTATCGCGTTTCTAGCTGCAGTCAAGGTAATTTCTAAAACCAATCATGAATTAGAACCGGTGGCCGTACAAGTTGTCATCGCGTTTCTAGCTGCGCAGTCAAAGTCGACGTTCTTCTAAAACTATGAATTAGAACCGGTAGCCGTACAAGTTGTTATCGCGTTTCTAGTTGCAGTCAATGTCTATGTATTTCCAACATGTTATTCTATGAATTATATGGTTCAATGTGCTATTTTTGAGTTCTATGATTTAGTTGAAATATGTCAGTGTAACTATTGAGTACGTTGAGCTCATCCCAAATCAACGACGTGTTTTTCAGGTACAAATGAAGATATCGAATGAAAGGGAAACGAGGAGGGGAATGAAAACTGTTGATGTTGGATTTTATGTTTTAATCTTGTTTTACGTTTTATCCACTGTTGAAAACTTGGTTGTTTATATTATGATTATTTCCGCTGCGTATTTCTTGAACGTTTTTGAAAATGTGAATCTTTTATCGTGAAAACTAGACATTTGTTGTGACGCCAAGATTTCTCCATTTAATTATGTAAAAATACAAAACCTTTTTCGACTAAAGTGAAATCGGGGCGTTACAGAGTCTGAGCTACTACATGAGCAGCAGCACTAGGAGCAGCAATTTCAGGCACAGATGAACACCCAGATGGCCGAACTGTTAGCTCGTCTACATAAGTACCCCCCGCCGCAGCCTCCCGTCATAGGACTGTTTTATATTTTTATAAATTTTTTTACTAAAAACTTTTGTTGAACAAATATAATAATTGTAAATTTTCAGATATTTATATAATAATTGGATTATTTATTTGTCTGTTTATTAAGGATTATTTTAGAAATTCTGGGGTATTTTAATAAATAAACATGAATTCAAATTAAAAATAAAAAATAATATAAAAAGGGAAAACCGAAGGAAATGTTCCCCTCGGAAAAACCGAGGCGTGGCCCCTCGGAAAAACCGAGGGCTAGAATTCCCTCAATTTTATTCTTTTTTTGAAAATATTATCTTTTTTATATTTTTCGAGGGGAAATATATGCCCTCGGTATTTCCGAGGAGATATTTTCCCTCAGTTTTTCCGAGGGTAACAACCCTTGGTTTTTCTGAAGGGAATTGCCCTCTGTGTTTTTGAGTGCAAATATCCCCTTGATTTTTCCGAGGGCAGTATATATTCAGGCCCACGTATATTACCGAAGAAAGAAACCTTCGGTAATGATCTTGAAAAATTACCGATGGCTTATTTCCCCTCAAAAATCTTTATCAAGGGGAGTTTTTCCTCATTTTTTCCCTCGTTAAATTGATTACCGAGGGCTTTTGGATTATTATCGTGGGTTTTTTCCCTCGGTAAAATCCTGTTTTTTTGTAGTGTACGGCTAATTTAGATTTGTTAAAAACTTTTTGTCAACCTTCTATTGGCGGTAAATTTTCTCATGTTAGATGCATTTGTCATATTTTGAGTTTATGTGCTCAAGATGGTTTAACTACCTTTTAAAACTAAAATTGATCTGATTAGGAGTGTGGTATTTCATATTTAAAAACTTGATTCGGTTGCAAAATAATGGCGAAAATATTACCGAAACAATGGCTTGCATCCAAAAAATTTTCAATTGATGCGCCAAATCGTTGGAACTCAACTTATAAATTGCTTAATGATTCTCTTGAATATAGAGAAGCATTGTGTGCATGTTTTGCTAATCAAGATGTCGATTTCGTTTTATTTTCCAATGCGTGGCATGTTTGTTATAATATGATGTCCCTTTTAAGAATTTTTAACAATGCCACCGTGACTTTATCCGGTGTTTATTATCCTACATCCACACTATTTCTTGATCAATATATCAAATTTTACTTATTAGTAATTCTTTACTCGATTCTCCTGAATTTGGTGAATGTATTGCTAGTATGTTGAGTAAATGGGTCAAATATCTTCTCTACATTCCCAATGTTTTTTTGATTGTAAATATTTTAGACCCGTATTATCGGGTCGACGGTTTAAAAAGTTTACTTAAAGTTTATTATGAAGTATTATGACCTTTTTCGCAAAATTCGGATATTGAAATTTCTAGCCCTTATATTGTTGCTCACTAAGCAAAACAATCTTTATTATATAATTTCAATGAATACAATCAATCTTCTATTGATGTTAATGTGTTACCTTTCTCTTCTCCGTCCCCCACCACTTCTAATGTAAGACCATTTCTCAACGACCCTCGACAAGCTCTGTCCCTATATTAGAGGTTGATTGAGGTTACTAATCGAAAACGGCAAAGAGGTAGTGCTAGTCGAATAATTAGAAAGTTATTTAGGGACTTTTGAATCGGGAAATATCCTAAAAAAGTCCGATGTTACTAACGATCTTGTGCAGTTTTGGTCAAAAGTGGCCACTACTTTTCCTACACTCTCTAGGATTGCCAAGGAGGTTCTCATCGTTCATGTTTCAACAGTTTCTGTTGAACAAGCCTTTAGCACGGGAGGCTTTGTGTTAGATGATCGTCGGTCTAACAAATTGCCCAAAATTCTTGAAAATCAAATGCTAATGAATTATTGGGTCAAAGATGAGAAATGAGAACAAGAAATGCAATTGGATGAAGGTGAAGAGAGCGACCATTACGATACCACTTCGGGAAGCAACAACAACGATAAATAAATGAAGACGAGCCTCCTCCACTATCCACATAACGTAGGTAAGTAAGGTAAGTATAAGAACTATGTGGACTTTGATTCTTCTACGATGATACGTAGGCAAGTTAATTCTAATATTAAAAGTTAAAATTTAAAATTTTAATTTCTAATATTAGAATTAAAATCAAGTCCTTTTTTAAAAAACTGATTTTTAATCAAAAAAAAAAAAATCGAACTACGTGGAATTTGATTCCTCTACGATGATACGTAAGCAAGTTAATTCTAATATTAAAAGTTAAAAATTTTAATTTTAATTTCTAATATTAGAATTAAAATCAAGTCCTTTTAAAAAAAATTATAACTTTTTTACTTCAGAAATTCAGTTTTATCTCATTCAAATTTTATTTAAATTCTCATCTATTTATCTCACTCTAATTCTATTTAAGCTTCTCATTTATCTTAATTGTTGAAAATTTATTTTAGTTTTTAAACTTAATTTTAAAAAACTGCGATTAACCGCCGGTTTCGTTAACCGACATTAACCGTAACCTTAACTGGTTCACCGCCAGTTTGGTTACGATTAAGGTTTGGCTGGTTAATTAATCGGCCGGTTTTAACCTAATTAACACCTCTACCTATTGTAATCTAACCTTTTTCGCAGGAGTCTTCTTATTCAAGATTACTTTGTCTTATATGTTAGACTAAATAGCTCTTATAGAATTTAATCAGTTTGGTATTTACTTATTGCTACATCTGATTGTATACTTGTGTTTTTTGAATTGCTTTGACTTGATTGCAGGATTCAAGAAATAAGGGGGTTTTGAACCAAATGCCAAAGGGGGAGATTGTAAAAAAATAGGGATTTGCAGCATTTGAACTATTTCATTGCAGCTACATCAAAATCCAAAGTATCATGTACTAAACAAGTCAAAACATATACTCAAGGAAGTTTCAGTATTCAAAAGCTCTTTTAGTATAACTTAACAAAGCAAAAGAACTAATTTATGTTTTGTTCTTTGTTTGGTGTAGCTACACGCGCCAAGATGTTATGAAGGTTTCAACTTATCAGAAGATTCGGGATCCAACAAAATATTACGAAGGAGTTTCAAGATCTTTATTAGACTAAAAAAGACCATCGACAAGGAAGGTTTGGATAAGTAGTCAAGAATTCAATGAAGAATCCAAGAATTCGAATTATGCATAAGGAATGATCAAACAAATTAGGAAATAGGATTGGCCTAGGATTCTGATTTTCTAAAGGCGGTTGTTATCAAGAAGGTAGTAGCCTGGCCCATGAAAAAAAATCCTCTACTCTCAAGGAAACCATCTTATGCTATGTGTATAAATAGTAGATAAGTTTCATTGTAAAATAATTTTGAATTTTGAACTTCTAAGATAATGTAAGGAGACTCGAATACTTATATATTTTATAGTTTAGGGTTTTATATTAGTACATATTTTGATATTAGCTATAATATTAAGACAATTATTCTTATACTTTTTTAAAAGGTACTAGGGATACCTGACAATCATAGAAGGGAGTTCTATAGGTTTTGTGAGATCTAAGAGAGTTGGTCAGAAAAGTAGTTAGAAGTAATGTGTAACTACATTGGTAAGTTAGGAGAGAGTTCGAACTTGTAAGTCCAAGTAGTACAAGCGCAAACACTATTTTAATGAAAGATTTATGAGGGGAAGAGGGATTCTTCTTCGAAAATCTATTTCATGTATTTATTGTTTGCTTCCACACTATTTTATGTTTTTACGAAGGATAATATTTTAGTGCAATATATTTTTGATAACCGCATAATTTCAGGATTATAGTACAACCAATAAGTAGGGGATAGTCTTGTATTTGCTTAGGACTTCAGAATATATTAGATTTGTTCGTTCTTTTAAATTGTTGGTTTGAATGGAACATTCGTTCGTTGAAATAAATGAATGATAATTATTTTCATTGAGTTCGCTTGCAAATATACTTATTTTAATATTTTGTGTGTTCATTATAGTGCATTACCATAGATTTAATTTTGAAATACTAACACTAAAAAATATCGATCTACTACAATTAAACTTTTAACAAAAAATATAGTACTGTCATTTTTTCAATTATTATCACTTTTTCATTAAAAATTATCAATTTTGCACTAACAACTGTTACTTTCACATAGTATATTGCAATCAATTCTTTAACTTAATATATAATATTGTCACTTTTTCAATTAATCCTATCCTTTTCCACAAAACAGTGTCACGTCTTCTTATTATTTAACATAAAATATAACAATATCAATTTGCGTTAAAACGTGTCAATATTATACAAAAATATGTCATTTTTCCACATTATATTATAATGCATAATTGATTATAAAATATTACTGTGTCACATTTTCAATTAATACAGTCATTTTTGCACTAAAAGTGGTCAGTTCAACACAAACACACACACATTTATCACTTTTGCAATTTTTAGAAATATAACAGTATCACTTTTAACTTAAAATATACGAATGTGTCCTTTTTTCCAATTAATACTCTGATTTTTCTACTAAACGATATCAAGCATTTAACTTACATAAAAACTTATTACATGTTTCATAAAATGTGTCACTTTGCATATTATTCTAGCTATCACTTTTTCAATTAACATCGTCACTTTTCCATTACATATTATCACTTTTGAACTAAAAATTGTATCTTTTACATATTATTAGATTATAATCAATCATTTTATATTAGATAAAACGATATCCCTTTCATTTCGACATTTGATCAAACAATTCATACACATGATAGAACACCAAAAATTGTTGTACTTGTTTATTTAAATTCCATCATCTTATTTGCAAAATCCAAAAATAAGAATCAAAATCCTAAAAAATAGTACTGGTATACACCACCGTCATCACCCATATCCTTGTTTGCTTTATCACAAATATTACAGTGGAAAATGAAAGGAAAAAGACAAAGAGTAAGCCGAGGAAAAAGACAGAGGAAGTTATCGGCATGGCGCACCGTCGTGGTCATCTCTGTCATGGCCATTCAAAGTTTCATTTCGCATGGACTATTAGAGCTATATGAATATGATTCAACTTATATATAGCAAAGACTTAAGGTTACAGAAGAAAACATGAAGTAAACTCAAGTAGGTTTAATCCAAGTTGCACCTGGCAATATAGTCAGACCACAAGATCCGTCGCTTGCGAAATTGCCATCAGCCGAGTGGTACATTCCACTATTCAAAGAGTATGCAACACCGATGGTGCGATTGTAAAGCTGGTTGAAATAAATCTTGTTAGCTTCTTCGTTACTATCAACACATATCTCTGCAAAAGATCCTCCTCGACTAAGATGTAGAATCTTGTTCCCCAAACTCTCAACCTTGCTCCAACGCATTTCATTGAAATCCAATTTTTCGACCCTAACTTGTTTTCCACTTGGACTTGTAACAAAGACGCCCAATATGTCTCCTTCCACTAGTACCATGTAACTACGGATAAGTCTTCGTCCTCGAACTATTCCAAGTCCTCCTCCTAATCTTATGCCAGTTATTCCTCTAGAGATGTTAGTGCCATGAATTACAACTCGCTCTTCCTTCGTATCCCTCCTCTTCATCCTCTATATACTTTGTCAGCTCACGACACACAACAAGACGCACCCATCGAGATTCATCTTCTCTATTCGGATCAAATATTCCAATATTCATCGGGTCGCGCTCCATGCAGTAGAACTTGCCATTGTGGAAAAGTGGCGGACAAGTTGATGGCCGAAAGTTGTCATCCAAGGGGCCTGATTCCCACTCGTCGTCTCCCAACTTGAGAAGACTAAACTTACACACTTGTTGACTCGTAATACTAGTCCAGGAAACTCCAAAGACGAAACAATCGGACGATGAGTGGGTTGGCGGTGACGTGAAACAAAACAATTCAATATCGGAAGGGGAACAAGGCGTGGGTGGAAGTTCATATTTAACTTTTGTCAAAGGATTGAAGAAAAATAGATCATCTTTCCTATCGCCAGACGACATGAGTAGCCATCCATCCTTGGAGTAGACAATTCCAGCATCCAACAATTCCAGAAATTCCAGTTCATACAAGTCGTTATACGTTGACCGGAATAGTTTCCAAGATTTTCCGTTGCTCAGGGGATACATTAAGCATGCGAGCCGAATCGAGGCAAATCATCTTTCATTGTCACAATTTATATAACTTGTTTGTCTTTTGGAAAAAAAAAAAAAAAAGAAAAGAAAGAAAAGTCACACACATACTTATACAAGTGTTTTAATTAAAATTTTAATTTAGTCAATTCGCAAACCAAATATAAAATTAACATACTTCAAGATTTGATGAACCAAATAAATAGTATTGGTATATTAATTCACCACCGTCACCGCCGTGGCAAAGAAATAAAAAAATAATAAAAAAGGGGGAAAAAACAAGTCTACAGTCTAGAAAGGTTATGATGTCCAACTAAAAAACATCACCAGAAACCACAACTTAAGATGAACACCAGAAATTCCAGCAAACATACACCATAAACATAATCAAAACCAATATTACTTTCAATAAACCACCATCAATTAATATAGATAACAAATATAACTACAGAAGAATTAATAAAATAATTTGTCCTTTAAAAAAAGAAAGAAAGAAAAGAAATAAAGAACCCGACAGTGAACTTACCGTCGGATGAGGAACAACCCGCCGACAGGAATACGAAATTTACAATTGCAAAATAGCCGAAATTACACGGTCCAAGAAGCACAACAAGAACTTCAGGTAACTAGGTTGTCTATTATAACGGCTCTCTATATATGTGCGCACACACAAAATAGGATTAAGCTTAGGGATGGCAACTGGCCGATCCTAAGGGAGGAAAATAATAATAATAATAATAATAATAATAATAATAATAATAATCACATAGCACATAAAAATGGGATAAGCAAAAAATACTCCCCCCGTCCCAAAAATATAGTTCACTATTCCATTTTTGTTTGTCCCATAAAGATAGTTCAGTTGCCAAATTTAACATATTATTAATTTTTCATTTCTACACATAACCTTAATTAATATTCTTGAAATACTAATTTTATACCTTGTAAATTGAAAATTGATTATTACAATGCAAAATTTTACTATTCCAATAACAAATATACTATTCCAACACTGATTTCTAAGACTATTCATTGACATTAATAAATTTAAGAAGGGTATAATCGAAAAATACTAACTAAATTAATGACTTAACTATATAAACTACCAATTTTTTAATCTGTGTGAAACCAACCGTAAGACCATCAAATTGGGACGGAGGGAGTAAGAAGAAAAAAAACATTCGATTTTGTTTCATGGTCGGCTTTCAGTTTAAGGATTCCAAAAAAATATTTATTCGGTTCAGTACGGACTTTGTGAACTAATAATCGAAATATAATATAAAAAATTTAATTAAATCTGTTTCGTATGCTATGCTTCGTTTGACAAATAAAAAATTTTGGTGCTTCGTTTGCTTATGTGTCATTCGAGCCTAATACTTACCTAATTTAATACTTTTTTTATTTGTATCTTACCTAATTTAATTTTTTTATTATATTTTTTCTTATTCAATACTTTCCTTTGATTCTCCTAATATAAAAGTATAAATAAGTCATATATAATTAGTAGATAAAATTTAAATTAGTTATTTTAATTAAAAGACAAACTACGTATGAAATAATTTTAATAAACATTGATTAGACACCAATACAATGCTATACGGGTTGAGAGTGTGGCATCTTTTGAATATCTTAAAATATGTAACTAATAATTATTAACGAATTTATTCAAAATATTAATATATAAAATGATTTAATAATAATAACTAATAAAATAGATGTTAGACACGGGTTTAGAATGTGACGCCTTTTTGTAAGTATGTAACTAAGATTATTAATGAATTTAATTTAAACATCAAATACAAAATTATTTAATATTTATAATAATTCATAAATAGATTAGACATGTACAAGGCACGAGTTGAGAATACATTATTTTAATTTTTTATTTTAAATTTAAAATTTAGTAATTATCACAAATATTTTTATATTTATCTTTTGATAAGTCTCGTGTAATACACGGGTGTTAAACAAGTATATATATTAATGCAAAATCCTCCTTATCAATATGTCTGTTTCATATGCTCCGCTTGGATAATAAAAGTTTTGGTGCTTCGATTGCTTATGTGTCATTCGAGCCTAATATATATCTAATATAATGTTTTTCTATTATTGTATCCCACCTAATTTAATATTTTCTTTTTATTATATTTACCCTTAATAGTTTTTCCTTATTATATTTTGTCTAATTCAACAATTTTTTTTATACTCCTAATATAAAAATATAAATAAGTCATATATAATTAGTAGAAAAAATATAAGTTAATTATTTTAATTAAAAGATAAATTAAATATGAAATAGTTTTAATTACAAAAAAAAACTTATTTATGAAAATAATTAAATAAATTTTATTTATAATAAAAGTTGAAATAATTTAATTTTGAAATTATAAATATTCTGTATAGGTAAATTATGATATATTTGCAATAATTGGAGAATGTAGCTAAATATTAGTAATTAATTCAATCTAAATATAAAAATAATTAAAATTATATAATAATTAATTAATATTTATTAGACAACTGTACAATGCGAGAAGGCTTGAGAGTATGACACCTTTTAAATTTTTCAAAGTATACAACTATAATTATTAACAAAATTAATCTAAACATAAAAATATAAAATGAGTTGATAATAATTAATTAATATAGATTAGAGACGGGTTGAAATTGTGACATATTTTAAATTTTTATAAGTATGTAATCATAATTATTAACGAATTAATCTAAATATTAAAATATAATATTAATTAATAATTATAATAATTAATAAATTGAACAAGGCACGGGTTAAGAACACATCCTTTCAATTTTTTATTTTAAATTTAAAATTTTGTAATTTTCACAAATATTTTTTATATTTAGTTTTTTATAAATTTTGTGTAATATACGGGTGATAGACTAGTTTTTATATTACTTAGGCATCCACACTGACAAAGTTTTTGAGTTGGTTTTTATTGAATGTCTTTAGGGCTTTTCTACTTACATGTTTTTTGAGTTGGTTTTTATTGAATGTCTTTAGGGCTTTTCTACTTACAGGTACCCGTTGTACTTATCTGTCCACAGGTACCCTTGAATGAATGTCATGTGTTATAAATTAATTTATATCTATTAATTTAAATATCAATATTAATTTATAATTCTCTAGAATGCCCTTTGTATATTTAATTTTTTAAAATAAATTAAACAAATATTTTACATTATTAGAAAACACCCCAAATGCTCATTAATCACAAAACACACATCCAATTAAAAAATTATTTTTACAAAACACCCGTAATTAATCATAAATCTCCTTCTCAATTGATTAGCCTTTTCTTCAATCTCAAGCGCAATCTCACCGTCCGGCACCGTGATTATCCAACATCTCACACCTCCATTCTCCATCATCGGACAATGCGATTCTCCACCGTTTGACACTGACACTCTCCATCGCCTGTTACCACGGTCCACAATTTTCATTGTTTTTCGCTTCTGCAACCATCTGAAGTACGCTCCCCGCTTTTCATTGGTATCAATCGATTTTAAGGTAGTTGTGTTTTTAGTATAAAAGTGCCCTAGTTGTTATTTTCAATTTATTCCGTGTGTAAATTATTTGTAATTCTGTTTTGAGTTTTTCTTAATTTATGATATTGTGATGTGTATTTTAGGGGTTTGTGTTCTTGTCTCATTTGATTGTTGTATCAATTAAGGTTTTTTTTTTTAATCTGGTAATTTTGCCCTATTTTTACAAACTAAGGCGATTTAGGGTATTTTTATCAGATATTTTTTTGCTTAAGTTTCCAAATGCTGAAGTTTAGGTCTTTTTCATATAGTGATTTTTTGCTTAACTTTTTAAAGTAGAATGCTGAAGTTTCCAAATTCTGAAGTATAACATTTGTAAAAGCTCGAACCATAATACTTACAAGTTTTTCTATTTTCTTGGATGCCTGAATGTTGGTTTTCCATTTCGATGACAAGTGAAATGCAATGAACTAAGGTTTATCGGTTGAGGGCTTTATTTCATCAGTTTTAGTGGTTCAATTTGGTATGTTAATTTTGAAAGTGATTTTTGAGAAACCATTTATTCCGTGGGCACTTTTGTTATGTATGGAAACATTTATACCATTTACCCTTAGTTATTTAAATGTGTAAAATAAAAAATCATCTTTAACAGAAACCGAATCATAGAGCTACTTGTGTTTAGTTTAATGTATTCAATTCCCCACATTATTAAGTTAACTACAACATCAAATATCCTGGTCCTGTGTTCTAGTGATTCGATAAGATACCTAATGGTGATTAACAAAAGTATCAACTTGGTAAAGATTAGCAGCGACAAATTGAGTTTTTGGATAATCCATGAATTTTGGCAGTTTATAAAACACAATTTATTGTGCATTTTTAAAGTTCAAAATCTAAAAGATAGAAATCAATTTTATAACATTAAAGTTTGTGTCATTACTAGATGTCTGACCAAACAAATTAAATGATAAAAAATCTACAACCTCTGCAGTGTTTGTTTTTTGAATACGCATTAATTGCACCTGGATGAGTGTAATAATAATAATAATAATAATAACAATAATAATAATAATAATAATAATAATCATAATACTGATGATGATGATGATGATAATCAATTTAGTGCAAAGAATGTTATTATCATTTTATATTTATATCTGATTTATGTATATATGTACTAATCGATTGAAATATGATTACAGGTGGCATTTTTTTTTTAAAAATGAAATTTAAAGGTGTCGCAAATGCACAAGTCAGTTGTCGTAGTGATTTGGGGATGATCCTTTATGTCTTTGACATACTAGATGATCACAGAAGATCTTTGTTCGAGACATCCTGTTTCTGACATTTCTCTATTTGAAGAAGAAAAAAATTGCTCTTCAACTAATCCACCAATTAGCTATCCGGCGAGTGACAAGTAGTAAAACTCAAGAGGTATGGTTCGATTTTAAAAAAACACTTGCTCGATTTGGGTTGCAAGAGTTTACCCTTGTCACTGGTTTGGATGCTGGTCCGTTGGGGGAGGATATCGTAAAGGAAGGTGAAAAGTCAAATTTGTTGAGAAAGTACTTCTCTAAATGCAAGGGAAATATCAATCGAAAAATACTGTTGACAACCTTCGATAATTGCAAGGATTGCGAAGATAAACTGAAGTTAAGTCTCCTCGTATGCTTGGTGTGGGTTCTGTTAGGGGCTGAAGAAAGGACACGGTTGGACGTATGGTCATTTCACATAGGCGATGACATCGATAGGTTTAATAGATATCCTTGGGGGAGGAAGTCATTTTTATGCACCCTTAGCAATTTTAGGGAGAAATTGCATAAAGGGAAGAAAAAGAAGAAAGAGAAACCTGATAACCCAATGAAGAGAGTTGGTTTAAATTTGAAGGGGTTTCCACTTGCTATAATGGTGATCTTTTCTCTTTAAATTTGAATTTTTACCTAATTTAAATTGAATAATGAATTGTTAATTATTGCAACTTTTTTTTGTATTGTACAGGTTTGAGCTTTCAAAGCGATTGCAGAGGTCGGTGAGAGTTTTGCCTAATAATGTGGCTAATAAGTCCTGAGAATAATCAAGTGGTCAGTTGATGACCACATAATGGCAAAAGATGTTCACCTCCGTTTAGAGACAGGAAAGGTAACAAATTGTTTGAAGTGTGTTGGAGTATTAATATCTTACAACACACGAGTATTCTAACCAACATCATCATGTGCAGTTGAATGTAAAATGCACATTGGTGCCGATAGCAGCGGAAAAATCTGCTCCATTTTGGGAGGGAATGGCTAAGTTTGATGATGAAGAGGAATTTAGTTTCGGCGAGGGCAATGATGACGATGATGTCAGCTATATGAGAGCTAATGAGAATGGCGTTCCTGATACGAGTGCTCATGTGACTGTCATTTCTGAATGCGAGTTCTGCAACTAGACATATGGCGTTGGTCTTGACCAAATACACTGTTGTATTAGAAGGCTGATGGATCAAAGGATGGCTGTTTTTAAACACGCGGTTTTGGAGATGGTGTAGCCTAAATTTGACGCGATTGAGAAGAAACTCGATTGCTTGTTAAAAATGATGGAGGGAAAAAAGGGAGCAACCATGTTGACCAAGAAGGCGTCGATGAAGAAAAATTTGAAGATGATAAAGGCCGCGACACGAAAGAAGCCGTTACAAGTAATTGCGTTATTTGTTTTAAGAAGTTATATGTTTTATGACAAAATATGGTAAATGATGTAGTGTGTAATTGGATTTACTTTCATCCGAAATGGAGATGATGGTTGTCGGTGGTCGTGCGGCACGAGTGACATAGAAAATGAGAGAACTGTTGTTAATGAACCAAGCGTTGGTGGCCTCAGACAAACGTCGAGCGATGATGAAGCAGGTAATATATAACTCCGGTATTGATATAGATTGCACTAGTTTAATAAATAAATATTTATTAATTTTTAATGCATTTCATGTATGTTCCAAGGCGATCATGTCGAGTGTGAGTTGTTGCATGAGGGTGGAAAGAAAAGGCGAAGAGAATCGCAATTCTCACCTATTATAAATCCAGAAAAAGGCGTAAATTCGAGGACATTACAGTGTTTGACCCTCACAGAAAGGTTGACGAGGCCAAGGTCGATGACCTTAATTGTTGGTTAGCGAAGGCCACAAAAAGGTAATTATTTGTTTAAAGATGTTGCTTATTTAACTTCATAATCTCAGTACATGTATTTTATAATCATTACATATCAGACATTTTTATATTAATATTCTATTTTAATAATAAATGTGTTTGTATTTCCAAATAATAATTTATATTTACTGAACTCATTGGAACCATTTGATCTAAGTGAAGTAAAATATTAACCGCTTTTTTCTTTATCAGAGATGTGCTACTGTTAGCAACGTGTGACGTGTCTAGGAGGTTTTTCGATGACATCTTGACGGACAAGTGGCTCATTGATGATGTACGTTTAGATTGTGAAATGTTATATTATATTATGTAGTCTTGTTATATTCATTTTAATCTATATTTTCTTAGCATGTTCATACTGCACTATCCCACATGCGAGAGCGGGCAGCGAAGTACATCCACCTGTTCACCCAGTCATCCAGCGTTTTGGATTCCAGCTTTGTGAACCAAGTGATTGCAGCTTACCGCCGAATACCATTAAAAGTAAAGGGAAGAAAATGCACAATATGGCTGACCTAGAAGCGCTCGTCAAAGACCCCAACAATGATATTCTTGGCTCATTGTTGGGCCGATATGTTGAGGAACAAATACTGTTGCACAGTAAATCGTAGAAAGGGTGCTGATTTTTGTATGCACCCCATTGTGTGGATAGTCATTGGTTTGCACTTAAGGTGGATCTGTAGGAGCGTTTTATTGAAATAGATGATAGTATTTCGCGCCACATTAGGCCGGGAATCATGATGCAAGTCATAGTGCCCCTAACTGTTATCATCCCTTTGTTGATGCGCATTATAGTAGACGAGCATTATGATCCCGCCGAAAGCGAACATGCCCTATGCAAGATAATGGGTTAGTGTTCAAATAATTTTGGTGTTAATTATATAATAATATTATTTTATGAATACCTAAACATATTTTACAGGTTCAATTGTGGTATATTCACGCTGAAGTATATTAAATTTTTACTCGCTGGTAAAGATGTTAACCTTGTTCATCAAAAGTCATGAAGGAATCGAGAAAGAAGCTGGCACCAGAGTGCTTTGGTCATCACTTTGATCCTTGGTAGTTTACTGGATATTTGTTTTGTCTTTTGTGATATGTATTCCAATGTTTAAAGATGTGTTGCACTACACTTGTGTGTGAAGTATTTGGCGGAAGGGATGATCTCTTGGGTTATGTTAACATTTTGATCTGTTTTTATCGGTAACAGATTTTGATCCTTGATTTGGTCATGTTTTTGCTTGGCCTGTTAAGTATTAATTTAGTAAATGAGATGTTGGATGTCATGATGTCTTGCGATTATGGTGTAATCTTTTTTCATCACAAGGTGTAGTCGTTGTTTCATAACGACGGTGTACTCATTATTTGAATTCTGGCATTTCAACCATAAAGACGGTTTACTCATCAGTTCCCTTTGGTTCTTAGTCGAACGGGGTATTGCATTTGATAAAAAAGTATGTCTTGTTTTATTATTAATTCTCATCTCCGTAAAAAAAAGGCTTTGTAGTAAATTCATTCCATAGGTAGGAAATATATATAGCTCAACATGCCATTACATTATACTAGAACTGTCTACATAACAATTATGAACTTATGATAGAATTATGTAATTTACCAGTCCAAACAAGAAAAAATGTACTTGTTTAAGCCTCAAAATTCCAAGATAATTTATCCCCAAAAAAATTACATCACGAACACATTAAAATAGAACTACTTTGCAAGGTTTAGTATTAAAAGTCAAGATGCACCAGTTCTAACACAAAATGCAATAAATGAAATACTGGAAGGGAATTTTCAATCAAGGCGCTATTCAAGCTTCATCAAAATTTCTACAATGGAGCTCCCATTATCGATGTACGACTTCACATAACTTTGAAGATCTTCAAGAGCATCTAAGGGTATTGAGTAGTGTACTCCATTAGGTTCTTTCCCGATGTATTTAGATATCGAATCGCCATTTTGATAATGTGATCCATACTTCACCAGTTTTGCATATATTGTACTATATTGAAGCGCAATGGACTCGATCGGTGGTGTTACGACTTCAATTAAGTTAGTCACAATTCTGAATTAGAACAGCTTCCTACGGTCCAATATAAATACACAAAAATAAATGGGAAACACGTAATGATATGATATTTAGGCTACTTACGTACCCACAAGTAGCTTCATTGGGATCGGTGTATAGAACTGTTGCAAGCCTTTCATGCACCTCCTTGGACTCTTGTTGCAATTTCGTAACTGATTAATATAGACAAGCTGCTGGAATTAAAACAGATATAACTTGCCCCATGAAATTGTAAAATAATGCTAAACTCAGTAAGAACACGATTAAGTTCTCTGGGAAATACCATCTGTAAACACATATATAATTCTCAGTCGTGCTTGAGATATTCGGGTCACATTACATTAACAATATGTTGCATACTTGTAATGGTCGTCAACATGGAAACATTACCCATTTTGTTGTTTTGGGATCGTATTGTCAGTACACCAATAAAAAGAATTTGTAATATATTCATGAATAAATGTGCCTCCTTCCCATACTCCTACAAGAGTCTCCATCGAACTCACCTGAATGAACGTGCGTCAGACATTTCTTTAAAAAAGATGGTAAGTGTGTAAAAATTAAATTGTACGAAGTAGTAAAAACATTACCACTATCATTGCTATGTCATTACTACGCGTATTGTGGGACTCATGCCTAAGCGTGTCGGTAATTGTTACCTTCTTTGAAAGGAAATTTACGATGCACAAGAACCAATATTGACCATCATATTGTGAAATCGTGATACTCCTGCATTTGCTATAAGAACCCTTAAATATACCTGTAACTCTGAAAATATATTTTTGTATGCAACTGTGTTTAAAAGTCGCCAAACACATGCTCTGCAACATAACACAACAAAGTCATTTTAAATGATGATCGACTGCAACTAGTATATGGAATAAATCACCCTTACGCTGAAAGATGCTGGGAACACTCAATTTGTGTTTGGAAATCCCATGTTCTTCTTATCGTGCCATACTTGAATCGCAACAAAATATATTATCTACAACCACCCAATAACATAAAAACGTATAAGATTTTTTGTCATGAAAAAAAAATAGAAGTATAGGTTTGATAATATTTACCCCGATAGTGAACCACGTAGGATATTTTATAGTTCTCATGTCGGCTCTAGTCAAAAATCACTAATTATATTTAATCAGTATATTCCTATGACACAAATAAAAAAGTATAAAAATGGTGATATGGCAATGACACCTCGGTAGAAAACTAAATATTGAACATATATATTATAAATTGGAGGACTTACTCTCCATTCAATTTTCAATCGAGCACATGTGCAACAACTCCTTCATCGTGATTCCAATATTGGAGGATGGAATTAAAGATATCATTTACTGCTAACGGTCATTTCACACCACTTCTGTCACTCTGTACTGGTCGTTTTATATAGCCTGGACTTGTTTTTGAATTCATATGTGTAGATATAATTTTGAAAACAAAGACCATGAACTTAATTTGCAGCATTTGTTCATAGTAATATCACAAGAACCAATGTTGAAGATTTTATCAATTGAGATTCTAAAATTTCGTACGGTAGTTACAAGAGGGTTGTAATTTGAGGATAACGACGAGATATAATATTCATAGCAGATTTGTAGCAGACCTACAAAGGAAATAATACTGGAACATATACTAATAACATCCATAGGCGTTCTGCTTAAGGTTTCAACCTAATAATATTATCTGGAACATATACTAATAACATCCCTTTAAAAATTCACAAAATATAGTAACTTGATAACAAATACATGGGAGACAGGTACCTTTCTGTGAAAGTGGTGCTGCTTGTCGTTCCCGCACGATGAATTAAAGAACGTATATATCCCTGCAATTCAATATATCCCTTTTCATACACGCGCCCGAAATCTCTCCCCAAATCAAGCTTTTTTATTTTTTTTCAGTTCCAACCAAGAACAATTCGACCCCCAATTTATCAGGGATTTTCACCAATTTCTGATCTTGAGCACCCTTTCGTTTGATTTTGTTTATCGTTGTTCACTATTTAAGGGTTTAGGTACTAAATGATACATGCAGTACTAAATTGAATCTTGAAATCTCATTACATTCTGTTCGAAGCGGCAGGCGTGCAAAATATAAGGTGATTTTCCTTGAATTAATGGCGAAGACGAAGAATAAAGAAAAAAATCGGTGAGCATGAAATTAATTTTTTGTTTTCTGTAGTATTTAATCTTTCTAATTCAGACTGAAACCTTTTTGGCCTGAATTTAAGGCGGGAGTCTGCGTCGGCTGGCGAATCGTCCAAAAAACTGAAGCCACAAAATCAGTAAGTATGAAATAATTTATTTTTCTGTATTGTAGTATTGAATTGTTGGAATTCCTACTGCGATTGTAAGAGTTTTTGGTGCCGAACTGTAGGTCAAGGCCGGGTGGAGAGTTGCTGCAGCCTAGTAAGCCTATAAAAAATCAACAACAAAATCACTAAGTATGAAATTATTGATTTTTTTTTACCGTATTGTGGAATTGTTGGAATCCATACTCCGGTCATAATTTTTTTGGTGCCGTCTGTTGGAATCCATATTTTGATTTTAAACTTGTTTGGTACGCTCTTACAGGCGAGCGTCGGGTGGAGAACTGACGACCGCGAAGAATTCAAGAAAAACTCAGTAAGCGTCTGGAATTGTTTTTTTGTGTTTGGATCATTTGAATCACGCAATAGGTTATGTTGTTCACGAAAATATGCAAACTTTGTTGTGTGTTTTGTGTAGTCAATGTACAACTCCAAACTGTATGAATGTTAAGAACGAAAGATGTAGTGTTTTCGATAATTTCATACTTCAGATGTGTATTAATATTTTTAAAAAGATTTTTTTCAAAAGAAGTATACAACTCCATGTTTCTGAAATATTCTATAGGAGTAGTATGGAATTCGTATTATGAATTTGAGACAGTCGGCCAGTATGGATTATATGTGATTGTGTATTCTTTGTTTTGAAATTCTAGTGCTTAATATTTTTTTTATTTGTTGTAGAACAATATATAATAGAAAGGGCAGTATTTCGTATACATTTTGGCTTACGTGTTAACAATTAATTGAAATATAAGAAATTGTTTTCCAAAAAAAAATACATTTGAGTAAAGCCAGTATGTAATATGTAAGTAATTCCATATTTTGGATTTCATACCGCATTTTTCAAAACCCACACCACTTTATCTGTTTTTTGCATTTGATACTTCACACGTGGATTTTATATTTTTAATTTTTTTAAAGAAGTTTACAACTCAATATTTCTGAATATTATATAGGAGTAGTACGGAATTTTTTAGAAAATGCTTCTTGACAAAAGCATAATCTAGTATGAAAATATTTGAGTTTGTGTCCAGAAAATTAATATTTGAGTTTACAACTCAATATTTCTGAATATTATAGAGGAGTAGTACGGAATTTGTTTGTTGTATCACAATATAAAATTAATATTGCAGTATTTCGTACATACTTAGGCTTACGCGTAGACAGGTAATTGAAATTTAATAATTTGTTGGTGAGCTATTAGAACGAGATTGTGCAGATTGCTTTTCGCTCTATATTTGGTTTTGATGAGTTAGTAGTTTGTAATTGGTAGTAATTACAATTTTTTTGTGCGCGATTTTTTAAATTTTATTAAAAATGCATTTGAGTAAATCCATTATGAAGTATGTAATATGAAAGTAATTCCGTACTTGGGATTTCTTATTGCATTTTGCAAATTCCATTCTATTTTATTTTATTTTTTTGCATTCCATACTTCACAGGTTGATTGATTTTTTTTCAAAAATATTTTTTGAAAAGTAGTACACTACACCATGCTTTTGAATATTATATAGGGGTAGTATGGAATATTTTGGAAATGCACTTTTCATCAAAGCACGATGCAGTATGGAATATTTTTTTTATAGTGTATTATGCATTTTATAAAATTTGCAGTACTTAATTATTGTTGTTATATATTTCTTGTTGAAATAGTTAGAGTCATTTGAATGTTTTCAGGCAATTCAGGTCCACAATGGTGAGTATTGTCACTGCTTTTAGTAAATTTGGCGAAGAACATTTACATGTTATGAAGAAGATGCCGTTTTACCTTCTGTTCAAGTGCTTACACTCGGGTAGTGTCAACTCGGACGACCGTCTGAGGGTCGATTCCGACACGGCAGATCTCATGGGCACAATAAACCCTGACGTTCGAAAGTTTTTACTGGGGGGGAAGGCAGTAGGGTTGACAAAGCGTGACTTGCAGCTGATTTTCGGTATTGTGGACGGTGATGAAAAAATCAGTTTGTTCAAAGGGAGAAAAAAAAAAGAATGGAGTTTTTGTAACAGAATGTTTAAGGGTGATCTCGAACTAAATCAGATTATGCAGTATTTGTGCAGATTGCTTTTCGCTCTATATTTGGTTTTGATGAGTTAGTAGTTTGTAATTGGTAGTAATTTCAAATTTTTTGTGCGCGATTTTTAAAATTTTATTAAAAATGCATTTGAGTAAATCCATTATGAAGTATGTAATATGTAAGTACTTATGTACTTGGGACTTCATACTGCATTTTGCAAATTCCTTACTATTATATTTACTTTTTGCATTCCATACTTCACAAGTTTATTGATTTTTTTTCAAAATTATTTTTTGAAAAGTAGTACACTACACCATGCTTTTGAATATTATATAGGGGTAGTATGGAATATTTTAGAAATGCATTTTTGATCAAAGCACGATGCATGCAGTATGGAATATTTTTTTATAGTGTATTATGCATTTTATAAAATTTGCAGTACTTAATTATTGTTGTTATATATTTCATGTTTAAATAGTTAGAGTTATTTGAATGTTTTCACGCTTCATACCATGCAAAAAGGTTCGTGTCAGATTTATGGCAGTCTTGTCACTTTAATCCAAGTTTTGTGATTATATGGTAAATATTTAGTCTAAATGGGAAGAACAAAAGTCAATGTATTATATGGCAGCTATAGGTGATTAAAGTGTAGTAAATGGTAATTTTCCCAAAACAATATTTAGATAGTGTCAAAAACAATCAAACGTATAAATAGGATCTACCTATTTATAATTTAATTATGTTTTTTTAATATTTCTATATATTATAAAATATTTTGTTTTATAAGTTATTTTATTTTCATTAAAGGGTCTAGATAGACAAATTAGTTTTACGTAAAAAATGTTTAAGAATTTGATATGATACAATATTTGTGATCAATATTGTTGGTTGAATAATCTAATAATCAGAGTGATTTTCGTGATCATGATAATCACATAGTAGAATCCATGAAGTTCTCTACAGAATCTTTTAAGCTGAAAAATTCAGAAATTATAGGACAATAATAATGATCGAATAAAATGATCAAATTATGTAATATATTGCCGACATATGAACCCTAGATTTATATATACGGTTCACTAGTTTCTTCTACGTATTGTGAAATTCAGTATGCTCTATATTTAGCCATATGTAATGCATTAATTATATATTTTTATATATTCAGTTTTACAATAATATTGACCTATTACTATGTTGTTCGTAATATTGAATCAATAAAATTTCATTTTATTGATTTATTATTCATAAAAAAGCTCGGACTACGCGCAGGCCCAAGCCAATCCGGTTAAAGATCAAAGCTCGGGCCACGTGCCATGTCCATCAGGCAAAGCAGTTCGTAGCCCAATTAGAGCATCTCCAATGGAATGTCAATTGGAGTAAATCTTTTGTCACATAAGCTCAAAATTCGTATGTGACAAGAAAAAATGTAGATAATGTCTAGCACGCCATCTATATATCTAGATGGTGTGCTAGACATTATGTATTTAATAACTTACCTTATTTATTTACCCATTAATATTAATTAATTTATTTCTCTCCTCTCCACCAATACTAGTTAAGTATTTTAAACAATTCATGATGTGCTAAACATTTTCTATTTAGTAATTTACCTTATTTATTTACCCATCAATATTAATTAATTTATTTCTCTCTCCTCTCCACCAATAGTAGTTAAGTAATTTAGACAATTCACATTTACCATTGGAGAAGATTTCTAAATAATAATATTATATTTTACAT
Organism: Phtheirospermum japonicum; assembly: GCA_014905375.1. Taxonomy (NCBI): domain Eukaryota; kingdom Viridiplantae; phylum Streptophyta; class Magnoliopsida; order Lamiales; family Orobanchaceae; genus Phtheirospermum; species Phtheirospermum japonicum. Next base: position 43,050 of record BMAC01000663.1, read on the forward strand.
GTAATTAAGGAACTTACATTGTATTTAATAATTTACCTTATTTATTTACCCATTAACATTAATTAATTTATTTCTCTCTCCTCTCCACCAATACTAGTTAAGTATTTTAGACACCAATAGTGATTCCCCAGCCAAGGGGTTGATTCCAACAGGGCCAAGGGAGCAGCACAATTTTTAAGCTGGAAGAAATTGTATTAGTCTTCCGATGTGGGATAGGAACGTTTTATTAAACTGAAAGCAGCTATTTTTTTTTAATCAATAACATCAATTAGTTATTATAAATATAAATTTAAATCCACTTCAAACAACATACTCACCCATGCAAGACAGACTCTTAACTTCATGACACAACCCTGTCTCTGAGAATTCTTCACAACTCTTTTTTTTTTTTTTTTTTTCCAGTTTTTCTGCCAAAAAAAAAA
>BMAC01000663.1:43496-75455 GCA_014905375.1 Phtheirospermum japonicum
ATTCCATGATGTGCTAAACATTGTCTATTTAATAATTTACCTTATTTATTTACCCATTAATATTAATTAATTTATTTCTCTCTCATCTCCACCAATAGTAGTTAAGTATTTTAGACAATTCACATTTACCATTGGATATTTATTTACCCATTAACATTAATTAATTTATTTCTCTCTCCTCTCCACCAATACTAGTTAAGTATTTTAGACATTCATGATGTGCTAAACATTGTCTATTTAATAATTTACCTTATTTATTTTACCCATTAATATTAATTAATTTATTTCTCTCTCATCTCCACCAATAGTAGTTAAGTATTTTAGACAATTCACATTTACCATTGGATATTTATTTACCCATTTAATAATTTACCTTATTTATTTACCCATTAATATTAATTAATTTATTTCTCTCTCCTCTCCACCAATAGTAGTTAAGTATTTTAGACAATTCACATTTACCATTGGAGAAGATTTCTAAATAATAATATTATATTTTACAATGTAATTAAGGAACTTACATTGTTCCATTGGAGATGCCTTTAGTCCCAATAGTGATTCCCCAGCCAAGGGGTTGATTCCAACAGGGCCAAGGGAGCAGCACAATTTTTAAGCTGGAAGAAATTGTATTAGTCTTCCGATGTGGGATAGGAACGTTTTATTAAACTGAAAGCAGCTATTTTTTTTTAATCAATAACATCAATTAGTTATTATAAATATAAATTTAAATCCACTTCAAACAACATACTCACCCATGCAAGACAGACTCTTAACTTCATGACACAACCCTGTCTCTGAGAATTCTTCACAACTCTTTTTTTTTTTTTTTTTTTCCAGTTTTTCTGCCAAAAAAAAAAAGTAAAAGAAATTTGGGTAATTTAACCAAATCGGTAGATTTTCCAAGTAAAAGAAATTTGGGTAATTTAACCAAATCGGTAGATTTTCCAACAAAAAGAGCATAGAAGAATTCGCACATCGAACCACTGAAGAACAACTGGGGTTCTTTTATTGACCTTATATTTGCACTGGAGAACAACAACGGTTGCACTGCAAATAACATTTACAGGTTGACATTTTTAGGGTTTGCCTTTACATCAATATTTTCTGATTTACATTTATAATTTTTTCCCTTAGATTAACATTTTTAGATTAACTAATTTATGTATGCCTTTAGATTAACATTTTTAGGTTTTGCCCTAAAATAACAGGATTCTTAATATATTTTTATATAATAACATCAACGTAATGTGAAAATAAAATTAATCAAGTAATTGGTAGACAATATTTTGATCAATCGAAAACTTCATTGACAAAATATTACAGAAAATTGAAGCCCTATAACTACGGGCTTCATCTATATTAACAAAATGAGATAATGATAATAAAAAAAACTAGCCTAATTTTCATTCATTTTCTCTACCCTCCTCTGCCTTCTTCAGCCTCTCCTGCAACTCATTATTTTCAGCGGCTAGGCGCGCCCTCTTTTCGTAATGATCTCGTTCTCAAGAACAAGATTCAGAATATCGAGCAAGGATGCCGACATTCTGCTACCTAAGCCAACTTGAATAATTCAAAGAAAATAAAATATGTTATTATTTGTTAGAACTAAAGAGGACGTAAGTGAGCTAAATGAATTGTGAAAGCAGCTTTAAATAGAACAATAAAGTAAACAATAAAGTAGAGGATTTGAAAGGACCAATTATAACAAGTTGAATAATTATGCCTGTTGCAGCTCAAAAGACCCATTTTGTTTTGTGAAATAGAACAATAAATTGTTTGCAGGTGAAAAGACCCATCTGTTTCATCCACCTCCTCAAAAGTTGCAACAAATATTGTTGCGTAATTTGGTGTATATAGAAGATTTTAATGATGTACGTGATGATACTGGTGGCAGCCGTAAAGTTTATCAAACTTTTTTTTTAAATTTATTTCTTTGGTATTTTAATGTTTGGTTTCTTTTTCCTGAAATTCGGATTTAACTTTTTTTCTTAAGTATTTTTTATTTTTAATTTATAATATATTTTCAAGTATATAAAGGATAATTATTTCATAACACATAATTTACTATACTAGGAATGCAATATTTATAATATGAATGACTATTATTAATAAATGTATCTTGAAATAAATATACATCAATAGATAAATATATTACAACCTATATTACTCCCTCCTATTCAATATATTGGACGTTTAATCCTAGAACACACAAATTAAGGAATTGCAAAAATGTCTACCATACCCCTGATTAATACATTTATTTGGTTTTTTTTTTTTCATTTAACACCCTTTTTTTGTCTTTTCATTTTTATCTTCTCTTTAACTCACAATTCATTACTCATTAATGCAATTTGAAGAAAATCTTAAAAACTTGGGTGCAAAAATAAGCGTAAAAATTGTTGAAATTATTGAATGGAGTCAGGATCTCCTCATGAAAAAAATTATTGAGCAGCAGTCGACTTCCCATATATTTCTTTTGGAACTCAAAAGAATCTAATTACATTAATCATATTCATTTCATGTGGTTAGTGGATAGTAAAACATAATTAATGTATTAATTAAGGGCAAGCTTGAATTATTGTCAAAAAAACAAGCCTAAAAAATGCAAAAACGTCTTATATTTTCCATATTTTGCAGCCAACTTAAACGTCCAATATATCGAAAAGTGCATGTATTTCATCCACCTCCTCAAAAGTTACCACAAATATTGTTGTGTGATATGGTGTATTATGAAGACTTTAATGATGTAAGTGATATGATTATACACTGATGGCAACCATAAAGTTTATCATTTTTTTCTAAATTTATTTCTTTGGTGCTTTAATGTATGGTTTCTTTTATCTTAGAATTTGGATTTATCTTTTTTTTTCTAATGCGATTTTTATTTTTAATTTCTAATATATTTTCAAGTATATTAATAAGGATTATTTCAGAACACCTAATTTATTAGGAGGTCTTTAAAAAATTGCTTAAGAAAATAAATAAATCTTAAGCATGAAAAAAGAAAACCTAAATTAGAGAAACTAAACCAAACTAAAAACTAAAAAACAATTTGATCTTAATCTTTATAGTTTATATTATCCATACGTCACTTGATTCAGTGTTTTAATGTGATGTTAATTTGATATAATATTTTTTCCTCACTCTACAAATAATTGAAAGTCAACATCTAAAATTTTGATTATGCAAGTGAATCAGTGATGTAGCATGATTAACAGAAGTGAGTATTGATAATAATACATAATTGTTTTATATTTTTCACTTTTTTACTAACATCTTATAAATTAATTTATAATATTCAAAAAATTACTAAAAATACATTTGTCCCGCAACGAAGTGCGGGCAAAAATCTAGTTAATATATACAGGTGAGTAGTTTCTTTGTCGTAATGCAGAATTTAGCATGATATATATTTAGTCATAATAATGGTGTAATTGAATATTTATATACTTGGTTTTAAAATAATATCGACCTAGTACTATGTTGTTTGTAATATTCAATTGTTAAAATTTCATTTTATTGATTTACAATTTAGAATAACAATGTGAATTGAGGGAAGATAATAGTAAGATGAAAAAAAATAATAATAGATACAGATTGCGCCATATGATATGATTTATACGATTTCTCGGGAAACATTGATATGAATATTTTAAATAATTATAAATTATATCTAAATCATATCAAGATCATTCGAAATTATATATAGATCAAAATAAAAAATAATAAAAAGTTGTATGGGAATATTTGAAAAAATCCGAAATTATATCTAGATCGGAAAGAAAAGAAAAAAATTGACGGACTACGCGCAGGCCCAAGCCAATCCGGTTAAAGATCAAAGCTCGGGCCACACGCCATGTCCATCAGGCAAAGCAGTCCGTAGCCCAATTAGGCCCAATAGTGATTCCCCGGCCCAGGGGTTGATTCCAATAGGGCCAAGGGAGCAGGACAATTTTAAGCTGGAAGAAATTGTATTAGTCTTCCTATGTGGGAGAGATGGGATTTTCAAAATGAAACATGGGTTCTGTTTTTGCCTTGCAATTGCGAATCTTTTGATAATTAAATAGAACACAGCCAAAACCATCTTCTCTTTTTATAATTAAACAGAACACAGCCAAAACCCATCCTCGATTATACAATAATATTTTTTTTTATCAAACCCCTAATCTTCATTTGCAGCCCAGAAGCAAATAAATGTAAAAAATCTCGATCCCAAATCTCATGCTTTTAAGAAAGCGATGGATGCCCTAATCTCAATTATTTCTCCATCATAAACCGTGATCCAAACTTTTGTGCACCCCTTTTAAGATATTTAGTTTAAAAACACGTAAGTATGCTCACAAGAGTACGAGGAACTTGTAAGGTGGTGAGCTTGACTCAAGTCGATTCTCTCGAGGACAATTGTTCGGTATCTTGGACGTTTTTCTCAATTATAAAATACATGTACATCGGATTTTTTTTGAAGAATTGATTTGATCATTAAAACTAAAGCAATATTAAATTTAAAACTAATTGAACTAATTATCTTAAACTAGATTACCAACTAAGAGCAACAATTAAACTACTCGAACTCAAGAACTAGAAATTAATAGCAACGAATCTAAAAGCATGAATATAAGAAACTACCATGAAGCAATTGTATCATACGAATCTAAAAACGGAGAATTAAGCATAAATCAAATCGTATAAATAAACTAGATAAATCCAATATCCAAGCATGAAGTAATTAAACTAATTAAACTAATTCTAGAATTAACTAAAAGTTTAACTAAGCAATTAACTAGGGAATTAACTACGAAATTAACTAAGAGTTTAGAATACTTATTGTAACTAGTAAAAGCAATGAAAATCTCCATCTATTCCGGAGTTGAACATTGATCTTGGGCGAAGATTGAATCCCGAACGTGAAATCGAAGCCTCGGACTCGTTGTTCTTTGATCCTTGATCTCGGTCTTCAAATCTCGTTATAAGATGTGGAAATATGTTTATTCTGAGCCCAAATACCCTAGGTAGTCGTGTGTCCTCTTAAAAATCCAAAATATGAAGGGTATTTATAGATATAGCATGTCTTGGCGCATAAGAAATCCTAAAAACGCATTTCTGGGCAGCCACGTCGACGTCACGTCGACTGACGCAAACTGGCTCTCGGCGTCGACGCTGCCTGTGTGCTCGCGTCGACTGGGCGGGTGTGTCGACTGACGTGGTCATGGATCGACGCAACTGCAAGTTGCGTCGACTTGGCGTCGACTTACGCGTGCAGGATCCACGTCAACGCAGCGTCGATGCTTGCGTCGATCGACGCTACTGAGAGTCTGTCTCATTTTTTCGGTCTTTCTGCTACTCGTTCACCGGAAAGCTCGTTCTCCACTTTTGAACATCGAACTTCATCTATTTACGCGCTGAACTCTTCTGGTTACTTAGCTGTAAGGTGAAAAACAACGAATAATCACCTATTCTCATCAATTATGATCAACACGGTAAAATAAGCTAGAAATATAAAAATACAGAATTAAGCTTAAATCATCCAACTTATACCAAAAACAAATAGAAAAATGAACTAAAATACTAATAAGAATAAGGACAAATCTACGCTAATCAACTACCCCACGCTTAATTGGTTTGTTCGTTCTCGAACAAACGATATTTTCAAAGTATAATAAGAATGAAAATCAGTTCAAGCAAGGAGTCGTGCTATGCTACATAATTAATTTTGAAAATATAGGTACAAATCATGCAACGTCAAACACTCCACCTTTATTACATCGTCGCTTCATAAACAATTCATGCATCCTCTTAAAAGGGAAATATATATACGGTGTTCGCTCAAAATCACTCAAACATCGCTACATAGGACGTGTTTACGCTCAAATCATACAAATACATGCACAATAAACAAGCACGGAAGATCAATCTCTTTTCAATCGCAAAATAAGTGTGTTATCGAACTAAGAATCGGAAAAAGGTCTTTTCGGGTTGAATGTAAGGCTCTTTGGACAGGTATGGAATATATAAGGCGTGTGGATAACTCACGATCTAACGTGATCAATAACTCACTCAACCTAATCTAATCACGAAGCAAGTTTGCTTCACCTCGTTCAAGAATAAAAACCTCACTTAACTCTCATAACGTAGCCTTTAAATTGGGCTATTTCTCAACTCGCAACTCTAAAACTGACTGTAAGCTCAAACCACTTAATCACAATTGAAGCTCATGATACGCTTCTTTTACAACACAACTCTTTGCCTTTTAAACATTAGACTTCACGCAAAAATAAAAAATAAACTCAAGCCTTAAATTAAGCGCGTAGGCAATTGCTCAACACGATACAACAAGACTCATCATCCTTTATTATTATTTTTTTTTATTTATCACCCCTTTTATTATTTTTTTTTTGGGGTTATTTTATTTATTTTTTATTCTTTAGTTCGGATGGTGGTCCAAAATTAAAAAAATTCATAACATCATAAATTCCTAATAAAAATTCCAAAACTCTAATAACCAATAAAAATAATGAACTCCTACCCCACACTTTTAATGGGTTGTAGGGGTCGACTCAAAAACACTCATGGCTATAGGCATGGATTATTTAGCTATGATTGGCTCATTCGGAGTTTATAGTGGCTAAAAAATATATGAATATGGCCGGAATAAGGTTTTTCTATGCCTTAACCTCATTTTCAAAGTCAACTACATACAGCGGTTTCAAAGAGATATCAAATCTAAACTTATTCAAGTACATGCAATGATGATAATAACTCAGGCTACTCACTGCTTTTTGCATGAAAAAGTTTGAATTGACGCTGCTTTTAAGGTTTTGCGAAATCAATTGCGTACAAGTACCATTTTACAATATATAAATAATAATTTTGAAGAATTTACGCACTTATACACGCTCAAAGGCAAGAACATAAAATCATTCATAGCTAACTTCGACAGGCAAGCCATACAAACACAATTTAACGCAGAAATAGCGATTAATCACGTTAAAAATATGCATTTCAAAATAAAGACATCAAATTGCACTTTCTTTTAAATATAAACCATACTCAACCACCCCCCTCCCTAAAAACTGGGCAATCTCCTGATTGTCATAAATATAAAAGAAAATAAGAGCAAGGGAGATGAGAAAACATCCCTGAAAAATGCGATAGTCAAGTCTCTCCAAAAACGCTTGTGCAATTATCCTTCGTCACAGACCTCGTGAGTAGATTGTCTTGAACAAACCTATAAAATAAATAAAACAAGCTACGATTGCGATCAATTGCTATGCGCAAGTGCCCGGTGGCACGTCTTTTGGGATTTGAAACGGACGAATTGCGGCTAGCGGTAGGTTCAGTGGTTGATTGTCATTGTTAACGCCTTGAGTGGAACTAGCGGTAGGTCTTGCGGTAGCGAGCTACCGCTATATAACCGTCAGTTGTCCAGAATAAGCGATTTATCGTATTTTTTGCACATCAACACACATATAAACGTACCACGGCAATTGACACAATATAAAAACAAAAATAAAATAAATAAAAATTAAAGAAAATGAAAACTAACGAACGCTTGGGTTGCCTCCCAAGAAGCGCAACATTTAACATCGCTTGCTGGACGCAATTTTCTTGATCAATCTATGGCTCGTGGTGGATCCACGAACTCCTTCTTGCTTCTATCTCGACTCTTCGTATATTTCTCGTAATAAGGTAGAAGTCGATGCTTGTGGACTTGGAATCTCATCTTTGTATTCTTATCGTAAATAGCGGCTAATCCATACTCATCCATCTCCTTTATTAAAAATGGTCCACTCCACGCGACTTTAAAATTGGTTGGATCAAACTTACGATCGGAATTATATAGCACTAGTTGACCAATTTGAACCTCAAATCTTCTAACTCCTTATCAAAAACTTTGTTCGACTTCTTCTTCGTCGTCCAGTCCTTGCTATATGCCTTTCCCTTGTTCCTTGCACGTTTAAAATTCTTGTAGGGGTCGAGGGAAACACTTCTTGAACGATTATGCGGTGGCTTCATCTCTTCTCTTGGCTCAAACTTCGAACGATCTCATTGTGGTCTCAACTCCACTTTTGGCTCGTTTTTAGGCACGTCAAACTTCATGGGCAATCCATCATAAAATGCCTCTACATTATCACATATCTCAATTCTCAGAGAATCCATCAAATGCTCCTCGCTCAAGTGTTCCTTGCCATCCTCATTATCAAACTTATCAATCGTGCTAATGCTCAGGAGTTCATTCACGCAAGAATCTTCTAAATCAATAGTAGAACATTCGTCCCTTATAAATGGTGCAGGAATCTTATGAATATCTTGAAGTGAAAACGTCGCCGTTTCGCCTAAGACGGACATAGTCATACTCCCTTTGTTTACGTCGATCACCGTGCGCGTTGTAGACATGAATGGACGTCCTAACAAAATGGCGTATTCTCGATTCTCACTTTGTATGTCACCAACATCCATAATGACAAAATCCACCAACACAACTAGCTTGTCTACTTGTACTAAGACATCCTCCACAATTCCCAAGGGTAGCCTTATCGTTCTATCCGCCAATTGTAACCTCATCGTGATCGTCTTCAGCGGTCCTAGGTCAAACTCCTTGTAAATTGAGTGGGGAATCAAATTTATGCTAGCGCCAAGATCGAGCATCCCCCTTGCCGTTTGTCCATTCCCGAGAGAAATAGTTATGCAAAAACCCCCGGGATCATTCTCTTTGGGTGGCAATGGTTTCTTAAATATATCACTAACTTCTCTTATCAAAGCCACATGTTAATTTGTAGTCAAACGCCTTTCCCTTGATGCTAGCTCCTTGAAAAACTTCACAAACATTGGTAATGTCTTTATCACCTCTAGTAGGGGGAGGTTAATATTAACATTCTTCAATAAATTGTATAGCTCTATGAATTTTTTATTTTCCTTGGCCGGACGTAGGCGAATTGGGAAGGGAACATGATCATAAATAGTCAACTTCTTTGGTGGTGCATTTAAGGAATCGTTGGGGTCTTCAGTTGCTGTCGGCCCCGAAATATTTGGATTTGAAGATCTATGCATTAGATCGGCCAAATTGGTTGCATATACTTATGGTTGGGTTTCGGCTTCTTCCTTGTCGTTCTCCTTTTCTAGCTCTATGCCGTTATCTACCTCTTTTCCGCTTCTCATCACATGAATAGCCAAGGCGTGTTCCATTTGGCTTGGAAAAGTATTTTTCTCCTTCTTTAATGATGCCATGTTAGTTGCCAATTGTCCTACCATCATCTCCAATCTTCTTAGTCTTGACAAATTTTCAAGAGTGCTTTTGGCCATTTCGGTCATCATCGTTCTCAATTCTTTCATATCATCTCGAACTTCTTTCATTTCACCTCGAACTCCCTTTATTTCCTCTTGAACATGTGTGAGGCCGTCTCATTTCTGAATAGTTTTGGCGACTTGGTTTTGCTGCCAGACTAAACGTTGATCAGTTGACTGAACTGTAGTAGGCGTTTGCCCTTGCACATGGAAATTATTCGGGGGCGGTGGTAGTGGTGCTTGCGTATGTGGTAGTCTCTGCCCTGAATGTTATTGGTTCGAATAATACTAGATGGCGTTGATATCCCCTCGTTGTTCGTTGTTGAACGGGCATATATCGGTTAAATGTTCGGGGGATCCGCATTGGTGACACGTCGCAGCAATCTTTCTTGAAGAGGCCTTGCTTGCTCGCTCGGCCTTCCAAGCTGTCAATTTCTCATCAAATATCTCCTCGCACTTCGCTTTGACTAATTTACCATCATCTAAATCAGGATCTGGAATGGAAAGCTCATTAACTCTTAATTTACGAAGCCGAGAGGTTTGTCTAGATTTCTCGCTCTGTTTCTCCAATACTCGTTGTGCCTCGCGGGCCGTTAAATCTCCGGAATCTCCTCCTGTAGCTATTTCAACTTGACTTTTCCCCATGGGCGACAAACCATCAAAGAAAAACTGATTAATTATCTCGGGGGAGTAGCTATGATGGGGGCACGCTTGTAAAAGTGTTTTGTAACGCTCCCATGTTTCATGAAACAATTCTCCCTCCACTTGTTTGAAGTTAGCAATCTGCCTCCGAAGATGCCCTGTTGTTTGTGCTGAGTAGTATTGATTGAGGAACTTCTCGCTTATCATCTCCCAATCAGTTAATGATCTTGGTTCTAAGTATAGTAACCATGACTTCTCCTTGCATTTCATGCTATAGGAGAAGCAAATCATTTTCATCTCCTCCCGGTTAAGGCCATTACCCACAAATCTTCCTACTTCATCGATAAAATAGTTTAAAAACGCTAAAGGGTCTTCATGGGCATTTCCGTAAAAAGTCGGAAGTAAATTAAGTTGATGCGGTTTAATCTCCACTTACCTTGAAGTTGGTCCAAGAACAATAGTAGACCCATAAGGCACCACCTTCAGGCATGCCAAATCTCGTTGTCGAGGTGGTCGGGGGTGTCTCGGTGCTCTCTCTCTATGATAGGCAGCTTCATAATCTCCTTCGTAATCTTAGTCATCAAACCATTCATCTACAAACTCTCGTCTAGAGATTGGTCTGTCAGGATAATCGTCATACACTTCCTCGTCATGTTGAGCGTTCCTTCCTCTATTTCCTTGTCTTAGTTGTAGCGGAGCCCGATTGTTTGGTGGTTGATTGTGACCTCCAAAGTATCTCGGTCCGCTTCCATACTCTCCCCCACGTCTTCGTGGAGGTTGTAAAGGTAACTCATTGTTTAATACATCGAACAACTCATTGTGATCGTCCTCATGATTCGCTCTTCTAGCCATATTTCCAGGAATTTCGTCGCACACGATATTAGTAGCTATCGAAGAAAAGTTTTCGGGAATGGAAACGGGTCTTGGTCTTGCTGGATTCGCACGATGGATGTCGTCAAAGAATGGTGCAAGATCGCGTTGAAGTGGTCATCTACCTTGCAACAATTCATTGTACTGAATGGCAAAAATCCAAACCCAGTGCAATTATACAAATAATGACTAAATGAAAAATGAAACGAAAAAAATCCTTGAATCCTACTTGTTGTCCCCGGAAATGACGCCAAGTTTTTGATCCAAACTTTTGTGCACCCCTTTTAAGATATTTAGTTTAAAAACACGTAAGTTTGCTCGCAAGAGTACGAGAAACTTGTAGGGTGGTGAGCTTGACTCAAGTCGATTCTCTCGAGGACAATTGTTCGGTATCTTGGACTTTTTTCTCAATTATAAAATACATGTACATCGGTTTCTTTTTGAAGAATTGATTTGATCATTAAACTAAAGTAATATTGAATTTAAAACTAATTGAACTAATTATCTTAAACTAGATTGCCAACTAAGAGCAACAATTAAACTACTCGAACTCAAGAACTAAGAATTAATAGCAACGAATCTAAAAGCATGAATATAAGAAACTACCATGAAGCAATTGTATCATACGAATCTAAAAATGGAGAATTAAGCATAAATCAAATCGCATAAATAAACTAGATAAATTCAATATCCAAGCATGAAATAATTAAACTAATTAAACTAATTCTAGAATTAACTAAGAATTTAACTAAGCAATTAACTAGGAAATTAACTACGAAATTAACTAAGAGTTTAGAATACTTATTGTAACTAGTAAAAGCAATGAAAACCTCCTGCTATTCCGGAGTTGAACGTTGATCTTGGGCGAAGATAGAATTCCGAACGTGAAATCGAAGCCTCGGACTCGTTGTTCTTCGATCCTTGATCTTGGTCTTCAAATCTCGTTATAAGATGTGGGAATATGTTTATTTAAGCCCAAATACCCTAGGTATTCGTGTGTCCTCTTAAAAATCCTAAATATGAAGGGTATTTATAGATATAGCATGTCTTGGCGCACAAGAAATCCTAAAAACGCATTTCTGGGCAGCCACGTCGACGTCGCGTCGACTGACGTGAACTGGCTCTCGGCGTCGACGCTGCCTATATGCTCGCGTCGATGCTGCCTGTGTGCTCGCGTCGACTGGGCGGGTGCACCGACTGACGCGGTCATGGATCGACGCAACTACAAGTTGCATCGACTTGGCGTCGGTAGACGGACTCTTGGATCGACGTAAACTCAAGTTGCGTCGACCTGGCATCGACTGACGCGTGCAGGACCCACGTCAACGTAGCATCGACGCTACTTCCATCTTATTTCTTCGATCTTTCTACTACTCGTTCACCAGAAAGCTCGTTCCCCACTTTTGAATATCGAACTTCATCTATTTACGCGCTGAACTCTTCCGGTTATTTAGCTGTAAGGTGAAAAACAATGAATAATCACCTATTCTCATCAATTATGATCAAAACACGGTAAAATAAGCTGGAAATATAAAAATACGGAATTAAGCTTATCATCCAACTTATACCAAAAACAAATAGAAAAATGAACTAAAATACTAATAAAAATAAGGATAAGTCTACGCTAATCAAACCGCCATCCCAAAAATTCTTTATCAATAGCGTAAAAAAATGTCAAGTGCTTCTCCAAGTTCTCAAAGTTCAAGCTCTTATAATACACGTATGGTTGAAACGAATAAATGTCATCATGATATTGAAACAGATGTGTTCACCTCGATGACCGATGATCACCCGACGATGAGGTTCTACAGATGCAGTCTGAGAAAGGTGTTATGTTGAAATGACTTTGAGTGTTTTTTTTCATTTTTCTGTTCCTTTTTTCTTCAATATATTCGTGGTTTCTTTACCTTTAGATTTATGTTGGCAGTTTAGTGAAATCATTTCAAATATTATTTTTTAGTGCAAATGCAACAAAAACAAAAAAAAAATTGTTAATCTTGTCCATTTTTTTTACTAATACTATGAGAATTCACTAAGAACTCGAAGAATGTTCTTAATTTAAAATCAAATTGGACTAATATGTTTTTAGTTAAGTTGTGTTGTTGTTTTATTTTACTTTACTTTGTGTAAAATTTGTTAATACAAAATATTGTCCATTTGAATATGATTATTGTTTTTCATGTAGATTAATAAAGACTACGGTTATTTTGTTTGGATTGACTCGGGTTTGTCATCATTCCAAAGAATTTGTTTTGTGAAGTTGAAGGCACAAAAAGACATTTTACAAGAGCAACTAAAACGCAAGGATGTGACGGAGAAATTACTTTCCGCGAGGCTTGATTTGAAGGCTGCTGAGCTTCATAGGATGCAAGAGAATCAAAAGGAATTTCGAAAGACTTGGATATTCGGGCCACCTTTAGTACTGAACTACTGTTGAAGTTTGAAGCTGCCAAGAATCGAAATAAAAATTTGGAGAAACAACAAACTATTGTGATCACTGTGGTTGTTGTGCTTATGTTGATTGTTGCATTAACTTGTATGTTTAGGGGTGTGTATGAAATTGGTAGTGTTGGCAATATGCTAATGTAAGGTAATGTTATATTGTGTGTCATTGTCATTTGAATTCCTTTAATTGTGAATTTTGTTTTGTTGAATTAATAAAACTAATTTAAATTCATTTTCTTAAATTTTGGTAATCAATTGTCATGTGGTGAGACGATGTGGGGTTTGTAAAAAATGGTAACCAACATCAAAAATATCATTGTGCTGCTCTTCTCAGTGCAAATTTAAAGGCAAGAAGAGAACCCAACTGCTTTCATTTTCATAAATCTTTCCTATCCCACATCGGAAGACTAATATAATTTCATCTAGCTTAAAATTGTGCTGATCCCTTGGCCCTATTAGAATCAACCTCTGGTCGGGGAATCACTATTAGGCCTAATTGGGCTACGAGCTGCTTTGCTTGATGGACATGGCCTGTGGCCCAAGCTTTGATCTTTAACCGGATTGGCTTGGGCCTGTGCGTAGTCCGTCAATTTTTTTTCCGATCAGAATATAATTTTGAATGATTTAAATATTCGCATGAATATTTTCCGAGAATTTTGCGTTCATTATTCGAAATCACATCTAGATATAATCTCGATTGATTGAAAATATTCACATGGAAATTTTCCCGAGAATTTTGTGTTCATCTTAGAAATCACATCTAGATATAATTTCGAATGATTTAAAATATTCACATGAATATTTTTCGAGAATTTTACGTTCATCTTTTGAAATTTTCGATCTAGATATAATTTCGAATGTTTTAAAATATTCACATGAATATTTCCCGAGAATTTTGCGTTCATCATTCAAAATCACATCTAAATATAATTTCGAATGATTTAAAATATTCACATGAATATTTCCTGAGAATTTTGTGTTCATCATTCGAAATCACATCTAGATATAATTTCGAATGATTTAAAATATTCACATGAATATTTCCCGAGAATTTTGGTTCATCTTAGAAATCACATCATATCGAAGTAGATCAACAACTTGCTTTTCTCCTTTACAGTTCTAGATATATTTTCGAATGATTTAAAATCTTCACATCAATATTTCTCGAGAAATGTTACAAATCATATCATAAGATGCTATCTGTATCTGTTTTTATTTTATTTTACAATAATTTACTATTATCTTTCCTCAATTGACAGTGTTGTCCATCTAAATTAATTATGAATAATATGGTGAAATATTAAAAATTGAATATTACAAACACTATGGTACTAGCTCGATACTATTAAGAAACTAAATATATCAATTACACAACTACACCATTAAGTATGACTAAATATACATATCTATATTTACCGTACTAAATTCTATCATTACCAAAAAATAGCAAGAATATTACATTCATCTTAGAAATCACATCGTATCGATGTAGATCGTCAACTTCATTTTTTACTTTACGATTGTAGATATATTTTTGAATGATTTTAAAATTTTGGAATGAAAATTTCACGAGAAATCTTACAAATCATATCATATGACACTATTTGTATCTGTTTTAGGAAATATGTGACTATATCTGCAACCTTAAAATGAAAATTCCTCATTACTTGAAAAAAACACTCATGGCGGAGTAGCACCAACGAGATAATAAAAGTCAATTTAAGTTCACAAAATTATTTCAAACTTCAATTAAATGGCATGTCGTTATTATGTTCAATAGACATGTTTTTTTACATCATAAAATTTAAATATTTGTACCAAAGACAAAAAAATTTACAACCTTTACCCTCCATTGCAGAGCCGCATTTTAATCCACAAGCCCAACCCATAAGAAAGCCGATTAATCTAAGCCTACCCACCATTACACATAGCTACACACGACTAGGGGAAAATTTGGAAATCCCAAAGAACCTTCATCGCAACGACAACCCACACCACAAAAGGGTTTGAATTCTCCAACCATAACTCATACGAAATTGAAGCTTTATATCATCATATTTATGAACAAGAATAACGTGTTATTGCTCCTTTGTTGATGGATATCTATAAGACACCAATCAACGACGCTCATCATATTAGAAATCTTATGATTTTAAGTTGACAGCAGAAGGGTGGGAACAGCTGGGAAAACTTATAATTCTTGGTAAAATCCCGGATTGTTTGACGTTATACCCTTCTATCTCGAATAAAAAGTAGGAAAAAGGTCGGCCTCAGTATAACTATATTAATTCCCACATGTTTATGATTTTTTTTTTAATTTAAACTCATCCTCATGCTTGTTCACTTGTATAAAGTGCGTTCTAGTAAGAAAATTTTGTTTTAGGTTTTAGGTATTGTTCTGCTATAACAGGTGTAGTAATCATTATTTGAAATGGATAACTCACCTGACGAGGAGCCCATATTTTCGGGCACAAACTACATTTGAGGATGAACATCGAACAGGAACACCGTCAGACGATGCAACTATTAAGGGCATGATTTTTAGTTCCGGTGAGGATGACGATATATTTTACATTAACTATGGCAGGCAAATGGTTTTTGATGTTTGAATATGCCATCCCACATTTAAAAAGGGTGTTTTGAAGAACAAAGGATGTGAGTGTGTTTGTGCGGGACTTTGGAGGGAAATAATTCCAGGGCATAAACGTATTCGAAAGGAGATGGTAAACAAGAAATCTAATTGCCCTGCTCGACTCCGCATTGGACAAAATCTCAAAATTGGATTGTACAAGGTAACAGGTTTTCAGTCTGCTCACAACCACACTCTAGAAACGGCGGAAACATCATACCATCTAAAGTGAAACAGGCATGTTATGTAAATTCATAATTTATATAACATAGTGTTGTTGTCGTACGTGCACTCGAGGGTTTTGATTTTATCTACTACCAACATAGTTAACTTAAGCTCTCCATGATAAGCAAATAAGGTTCGGATAATCATAACCTCGACAACATAGTAGTGCGTGCCATTTTTAAATCTTCCTTTTTGAGATTCCAGGTAAGCCCAAACATTTCTTCATTAGGGTTTTATTCCTTTTTTCAATTGTGTCCGTCATGAAAAGATTTTAAAAATATAATAAATATTTTTTAACATGTTCCCCTACTTTTACCGAGGTCATATTCGTCGTGTAAGTGAACTAATGAAAATAAATAAATAATCAAAATAATCAAAATACCAATCTACATAGATGTTATAATCAATGTACCTGAGTTATCGACAAGTGTGCCTATTTTATTGAATTTGTATCAAATTCAAATAATTTAATTTTTATATTTGCAGATACATATCAGCACTTCAGAAGGCGATGTTAAGCTTGTTACGAGATGCAGGCATCCGCCCATGCCAAAGTTTTAATTATCTTCAACAAGTTGAAGGTGGTCCTAGCAATACCATGTTCGACAAAAAAGCATGTTACAATTTCTTAGGGAAACAACGCATTGACACTATTCAGAACGGGGACATCCAAACCGCGCTATCCCTTTTCAAAGGGATGCAGCTGAATGACCCAAAGTTGGTTATTGAGAAAACATGCATCGACGATGCATCACTAAGCAGGTTATTTTGGTGTGATGGTTTCTCCCAGACAGCGTATGGTAAATTTGGCGATGTGCTTATTATGAATAGTACTTATAAAGCAATGCCTATAACTTTCCGTTGGTCATTATATCGGGGATCGATAACCACAAGAAGAGTATTACCTTCGGAGCTGCATTGATTTATAATGAGACCGCATAATCTAATGTCTAGTTGCTTAAGAAATTTCTTGCAACTATGGGAGGGAAGGCCCCAGTATCAATGTGTCATGCCATAAGAGAGACTTTTCCTAATGCAGTGCACAGACTATGTGGTTGGCATCTAAATAGAAATTGTGCTCAAAAAGTGAAAGTACATGAATTTTGCACGGTATTTTTAAGGTTAATGATAGCACGATGGTCGATTCAAAGTTTTGGTCGTGAATGGAAAAGAGAGATTGAGGAACATGGGGTTGCAGATAGCAGTTGGTTTAAGGAGACATACGATAGAAAAGAAAATTGGAGCGAGGCATACCTATGAGGTCACTTTATAGAAATGACTAGGACAACTCAATGGGTAGAATCTTTAAACTCTCTATTCAAGATCCTAGGTAAAACCTGAAGCACAATTACCGAGTTTCTACGCCACTTCCATCATGTACTTGTATTAATGAGATTTACATTTTTAAAAGAACAAAAAGAATTTGTACGAGCGCCACCAATATACGACCTACTGTTGCACTTCACAACCTTCTTCATCAAGTTGCAAATATTTATACCAGAGCCGTATTTGATGATGTTGAATGAAAAATAATGAAGGAACAAAGTTTCATAGTTGTTAACAAATAGGTACATGACGATCGCCAACACACATTCACTTTGGAAAAATATGGTTCGAAATCTAAGAAACAGTGGTCGGTGAAAGTTGATGTTACAGAGAGTATATATCAATGTGATTGCAAGATGCTAGAGTCAGATGGGTTGCCATGTAGTCATCTCTTTATAGCATCCAAGAATATGAATCTTCAATCCATACCTATAGAGTGCATACGTGAGAGATGGACCACAGAGGCTGGGAAGCAGTTGCAAGAGAACTTTCCATTTTTGGCAGTGGATCCACAACTAAAGAGGTTTATGGTGCTTAACCAAGAAAGTAGTGACTTGTGTCTTAAAGCTTCGTAGACCAAATCCGCAATCGTAAAGTTTATTAAAAGAGTTCGACGCGGGGCAAAAAAGGCTGAGGAAGTACTTGCTGATTCGATGCCAACACAAAATGTAAATTTCGAGCATTCAAGTGGGATTCGTGACCCCGATAGACTTTCACAAAAAAATGCATCTATTCATGATCCAAAGAAGGTTGGGTCGAGAGGGGCTCGTAAAGCCAAAAAACAAAATTGCGGACTATGTGGGTATGTCAAATTAGAAAACAATGTTCATTCTCTAAGTCACCCCTCACCTGCTCTGGTTCATTAGTTTAACTAAAACTATTGTATTGTTTTTCTTTTACAGTAAACCAGGCCATAAATCGATTACTTGTGAAAAGAAGTCAGAGCTCCCTGAGTCTGCAAATGCCAAAAAAGGGAATTTACATGATGAGGATTATATTCCACTCAACTCTCAAGATCCAAACATAAATGAAAAGGCCTACGAACATCTCTAATGACATAGTTTTACATATGAGATTTGCTTAGTCTATATGAAGGTTCAATTTACAGTTAGCTCTTTTATGATATTTCAAATATTCAATCCATAATAGGGGTATATTTTTAATTTCGAAAGATGATAGGTGTTTGTCGATTTTTTTTATTAATTTCACTTTTGGTAATTATCCCATTAAATATTTCATGTGTAACTGTCTATTCTTGACACATTCGATTTTTTCCTTTGTTTTGTTTCAATTAATTGTGCACGATAGATAGTTGTTTCCTGAAATATGTACGATTCTAATTTTACGTATAAAATAATTTAATAACTTCATGTAGTAACCACTAGGACCATTAATACATATATGAATTGATTACTAAAAATGATTATCCCGTACTGGACCAAAACGAGAGGTATATCATTGTAACAGTAGCTTGACAATAACTACAAACATGATTTAATTTACTTAAATTCTCTTGTACATAAGCAAAACGATAAATTACTACAAACATGATTTGATTTACTAGTTTATTAAATTATCTCGTACAAGGTTAAAACGACAGTCATCGTGTTATAACGATAGCTTAACCATTACTACAAATATGATTTAAATTCTAATTTACTAAATTATATTGTATAGGAGGAAAATAACAGTTCTTTTTTTGTAACGATCAATAAAATATACAAGTGCTCAAATTGAATAAATAATAAAATAGACATAATTATACCATACCACAGAATTTGAACAACCATATCTACATGTTACACTACATGAAATAAATTGCTTGAAATATTAGAAGTTTGGCGCACTAAAAGCACATCAAAAAAAATGAGATATGAGACAACTCAATTTTAAGTGAAAAGAACTGCACAGACTGTATATTATCATGTGTGAGATGAAACTTCCACACCGAAATCAGATAACGATTGTTCACCCAAAGCTGTAGTTAGCCCGAATCTGCTCTACACGAACAACTCGATCCTTGGCCTGAACTTGAACAATACCCGAATGAGATACACAAACCAAACTCTACTGTCACTCACCTCATTTATACATGTATGAATGGGTTTAGTGCTTCAACAATTTACGGGGTCGAGTAAATAGCAACACGTAAATCTTCAATCTATTATTGTAATGGCTGTTAAGCAATTTCATGTACATATGCATGGTATCCTCTAAATTTTAATAAGAACTAGCAATACCCATGATGGTAGGACTATATTTATACAAATCAAAAGAGTCATCATACAAAAAAATTCATCGACTAACAGATTATAAGCAAAATGTACCATAATAAATGAACTTTACAACTTCAACCAAAAAAAAAAAAAAGGTCATTCATGAATATATCTAGCCCAAGAATAATAAGATTTTCATTTAAAATAGGTTATAACAACATAATTCACAACTCTACAAACTGCAAAGGCCAAGTTGGCCCACTCACCATTTCTAAATACAAATTCAAGAAGCATGTAGCTACATAGTTCAAATTTTAAAATAACTAAACATGAACACATTGACGATAAGAAAATTTGGAAAATCAGATTTTTAGTAGTTGGTGAATAAAGAGAAATGAATAAAGGAATATGCCAAAAAACACAGGGGTAAAAATATAACCACGGGGAAGGTCAGCATTATAATTACAATAATTGCTATATCGACTCGCCTGGAGTGTTTCGTGTGGCTGAGAACAGAAATAAGAAGGTTCTTTTTCATGTTGTCATCAACCTCCATGGTTATTCTCTGTTGGCCACACCACTGTCTTCAAATTTGTTATCGATGGCAATAGAGGTGTTCATATCACCACTACATGTCCAAGGGCGCATGACACGTCAACCAAGTCACAACTGATCGAGCATGCTATTGGAAACAAATTGAAAAATCCTCAAGCATTTAATGTTTGTGTAGCACATTCAAAGTTACTTGTTACTTCAGCGTGCTAACGAAAAAAAAACGATATACCTTCCAACAACTTTCAACCACTAATACATTTCAAAACAAGATCCACATAGACTATGTCACGATTTTGAATGGTGCATCTACATGCCCAACCATATTAAACCAAAACAAGATTCAAATAATCTATCGGTAATAGTTTTATTATTTTACAGTCAACAAATGACAAAGAGTATACAAAAGAATAGACATCACGAGATACTGATAAATATACAACCATCAAAGAAAGGATAATAAATCCTCTAATAACACCTAAGATAGAAAAACTATATAACCATCAAAAGGAAGACAAACAACTCCAAATTATTCAGGAGGCACTATACCTCTAGTCAAGTTCTTTTTAAATCATCTTCTCTATAATACATCGAACAATTTATCGACCCCGTTAGTTAAGTCATTTGATCAAACAGTTATGGGCACCGCCACAAGTGGTTGACTTTGGTATATCAGGGTCCTCCCCGACCGACTCCTCTATGAAATTTCATCGACGAGTTCGCATCTACTATACAAAGGCTAGCCTCAGCTATCTGGGTTTTGCTCCAACTAATTGAATAGAATGAGGGATGCTCAAGAGAGATTCTGCTGATTGCTTTCGGGGAATTCAACAACCCATTGTTTCCTGGGAAGGGGCGACTTCCTCTTGCTATTGAATGGTTGAATTGGTTAAATCCTCTGCTATTGTATATGAATTATGATTTGGTAATGTTGATGAATAGTTAAACCCTATGCTTCTGCTCATGAACAGGGAAAAACACAATTTCTTCAAACTTTAATGAATTCTGACTTTTTTCTTTTTAATCTTTAAATCATGTAATTCAGTAAAATAAAATTATAAATATTAAGGGATATTTTTTTTAAAAAATATAAAGTTTAAGGGATATGTTATAAATTAAATAAATTTATAATAATAAATCAATATAAACTTACATTTTTAATATTAAGGTTTTTAAAGGTTATTTTGGTAATATAATAATAAAGATAATATTAATTATCAAAAAAATAAAAAAGTAAACAAAGTACAACTGAAAAATGCACTTGTACACAATTGTACTCAAATGGATGGATGTGATTGAATAATTACACAATCTAATGGTATATCAAGAGGTACCTGTGGACAGATAAGTACAAGGGGTACCTACAATTAGAAAAGCCCATGTCTTTATCATAAAAAAACACTCCCATTATAAAAGGTTTTTGTTAGTTTTAATATACTACGGATTGTTGCTACAAACTGATTTATGGAGCTAATAAAAGGGGGAGGTGTGCCATGTTTTTTCATTTATACGAGGATATATATATATATATAATAAATTATATAATTCATTATTTTAAATATCATTTTAATTGATTGTGGGGCCATAAAAGACTTGTTGAAAGGTGTTATGGGTTGCGAAGATATGTTTATTGAAAAAGTGGATATTTTGAATTTGATGTGGCAATGATGTGGACTACAAAAAATATCATGTAAAAACCTTTGAAAGGATTTTTAATTTTGGATGCGCTTATTGTTATTTTTTATTATTTCGGTTCATTTCGATTAATTTGGTTAATTTATAAAAGTTTTTAAATTTACAAATAGCTGGTTTGTACATAAACTATATTTAAGTCATTATATCACTTTCTAGGCTAAAGTCTCAATTATATCATCTGAATCTAATATGATTTCGAACTCACATGGACTATATTTTGAATTGTTCCCTTTTATAGCACAAGTAAATTTAGAGATTTAGCAGATACGTATTTTAAGGATAATTCCTTAGCTAGTAAGGTTAAATTAGTACTCTTGTGTGACAGATTTTTTTATAAATGGGAAGTTGATATTTTCAATATAGTTATTGGGATAAAATATTTAACTAATTTTGTATATAGAAATTGCCTCTTAATTTAAAGCGTTGCTTCTAAATTTGAACCAACAAAAATATTATTAAATGAGATTATTCAGTGTTAAATTATCGATTTATCATGCGATGGAAAGACATGTGAGTTATTTATGTTAAAAAATTTCTTTTTGAATATTACAATGTAGCTATGATGCACAAACACTTCAATTTCGATCGTAAGCGTGTTGAACACTCCACAGAAACAAACATGCAGCTGATACGCGTCGTGTCCTTTTTCTTACTTTTTTTTATTTTTCTTTTTGATAGTGGAGACGGCTCGTACACGTTCAGGACACGGTACAAACATGACGAGACACAGGAGAATATCGTGGGACACGGCCCGGATACGTCTCTGACACGTTTTTACAAAAAAATATTTTTCAAAATCCTCATTTTTTTTATTATCAGTTTTCCTTTTGCCTAAATTTAATCAATTGTTATGAATGAGTTTTTAATAATTTTATATGACCAATTTAAAATAAAATTAGTACGATTTAATATTTATAGTAAATACATATATTAAGAATTATTTATATTATAAATGTGTCTGAGTCGTGTCATGTATTACATTTTTTAACAATAAGGGTATTTTTGTGTCCGTACCGTATCGTATCCGTGTAATTTATTTGTGAAGGAAAACTGTTTAAGAAATAAAATGTACACATCAAAATTCTAATTTGGAGGTTGATGATGCCTTTTCACTTAAATAGTAAGAATGAAAGTGTAATTTCAATCATCTTTATTGTGGTGTCTATTATGCCACGTCAATTCCACATCAAAAGCAAAATTAAAGTCATTATTTCTTACAATCTCATTTAACAATCATAAAAACAGGAAATCAAAAAGATTTAAAAACCGACAAACTCACTGGATTACACCGCAACGTGAATGGTTTTTTTATACGAGAAATTTTCATTTGATACACTTTTGAACAAATAAAATCTCATATAATCCACTCAAGTATTTTGTTCTCATTTAGGTCATATTAATCCAATTAAATCATAAATTATCATCTAAATTATCAATTATCCCTAATTTAATATACAATGGAATCTCCTTATGCATGGTAAGAGATCTGTTCTCTCCTTACCTTCTCGATCAATTTATTATTATTTCTTGCCTAGATTTAATTGTCTCCAAACAGTATCTTATCAAAAATAAATGAAGTAGAATCAGAATATTACAAAATAAGTAATCAGTGCAATGTCCTTAAATTAACGATCATTCATTATGAAATCCAAGAATACAATATCTAAATGAGACAAGGTAGTATGGATTCATACATAATTCCATACTACAACCGAATTAGTAATCTGTAATTAATATTAGTTGTGGTTAATGAGACATGAGAATACTAAAATACAGTATGGGTTTATATTCATAAAATATTTGTGGGCAGTTAGGCCGGACTAACGGATTATCCGTTAGGCCAAAATTTCATATCAATACATTATAGTACAAAAACCAATACATTATAATAAAAAACAAATACATCATAGTACAAAAATATTACAGTACAAAAATCAATACGTCATTGCACGAGTCAGAGATTTTTGAAAAACTAATACTTTACAGTAAGAAAATCAATACATCACAGTACAAAAACTAATACATTATAATATCGGGTCAAATGGCTTAACGGGTCATGACCCATTAATCTGACCTAACACAAGTGTTTGCCAATATTTGTCATCCAAGAGCATTTTAGCGATTGGTAGTTTGAAATTAAATAATTTCTCATAAAAAGAAGCTATATGTTAACTATAGTCAACAATTAATATTAGTTTAGTATGTAATTCAATGTGAAATTCACAAATACATTGTCTAAATGAGACACAGTAGTATAGATTCATACAACATTCCATACTATAGCTGAATTAATATTTGATATTAATATTAATTGTATTTAATAAGACATGTGAATATGAATTCATATTAAATCTCATACTCACCTGGAACATGAAATATAGTATGGAATTATATTCATATGATATTTTCTATACAAGAATATTTAGCTATTAGTAGTCTGAAATTAAATAATTACTCAAAAAATACTCATTAATTAGTTGTGTAGATTTAATGTTAATCTTAATTGTTGTATGAATTTTAATATATTAGTGATAATTGCAGTTGAAACACACACCGAAAAAAATTATCAACTAATAATATTACTTATAGACAAAAAGAATGAGGGAGAGAATTAGCTTTGATTTAGAGATATGATTTTTTTTAATAGTTTTGTTAATATGTAGTATGTTTAGGGTGCTAGTTAATAGTTATTGAGAAGTTATCTATTAACTATGACTTAGATGAGACATTTCTTTTTCATTTGGTCCATATTTGAATTGTCCATTTCTTTATATAAACTTTGGTTTACAAATAAAACAAAATCGAACAGTATAAGATATGTATTTTGAAAACTTAGACTTATAAAATCCAAATCAAACCGTCATCCTATTTGGATATATATATATATATATATATATATATATATATATATATATATATATATATATATATATTAATGTAAGATTCTCGTAACCTATGTATTTGACTCCACACTTCGTTTGCTAAATAAAAAATTATGGTGTTTCACTGTCATTCGAGCCTTATATCTGCCTAATTTAGTATTTCATTTATTAAACTTTACCTAATTTAATATTTTTTTTTATAATATTTTGCGTAGTTCAATATTCTTCCTTTTATTATGTTACCTAATTCAATATATTCTTATTCTTCCAGTCATATATAATTAAAAAAAATCTACATTAGTTATCTTGATTTAAAACAAACTACATATAAGATAATCTTAATTATAAAAAAACTTAATTATGAAAATAATCTAAATAAGTTGTATTTAAAATAAAAGTTCAATAAATCATACTTTTAGAATCAAATTATTTTAAATAAGTAAATTACGAGGAGTTGTTTGCAAAATAATCTAAATATAACTAAATATTATCAATGAATTCAATCTAAATACACAAATATAAAATTATTTAATAATTATTAATTAGACACCGGTACAATGTGATACGGGTTGATGTGATATCTTTTGAGTTTATTTGAACAAGTAACTAAATATTATTAACGAATTTAATCTAATATTAAAGTATAAAATTATTTAATAATAATATAATTAATAAATATTATGTAACTAATTTTAGTGTATTCTCTTTTAATTGTTTTTTGCTTGGTTTGCTTAAATCTTAAATCTAGAACTCATATTTAGGAATTTTCTTCTAACATTCAACTTTCTTAATAATTTGATATTTGGAAATAAATTGTTGGTTGGTGAGTTTTATTTAATTATTCCTTAATTTTTTTTAATTGTATTTCTTAGATCCCATTTGTTTTGTTGATCATGGTTTTCTTCAATTTCTCTTTTTATTTTCCCACGATGAAATTGTTTTTCTCATATATTTTACATCCTTTTTAAATCATTTCAATTTTGTTTTTCCTTAATTGCTCATTTCTATTGCTTGTCTTTAATTTGATTTTTAAAAGTATTTATTTAAATCAAGTCATTTCACCTTGGTAGATTTTAAAATCAAACCCTCAAATAAATTGTCTGTATGTTTAGTGTAACTTTAATTCCTGTAAAATGTGTGAGCATAAACTTCTATTCCGATAATCATTTCTTGAGAAATTGAGGTGAATCATTCTTAGCGCACTACGATTAGCCATGTTCTATTGCGAGCAATCTCTCATTTTCTAAAACTAAAATAGTGAGAGGGGTGGATCGGTGCCCAAAATGCATTGGGCTACACAAGAGGTGCCGTTGTTCACCGAAGACTGACACTAGATGAGGGGCATAAATACCCCCTACAGTCAAACATTAAAGGACATCCAATACTCGAGCAAGTCTCCTGTGTGATGGTCACATGCATCATTATCATGTGAAGGAGCTCTATACCTATTCAGATCCGAATTTGATCCATGAAATTGGGTCGATCTAGGCAGATTTATTGGGTTTGGGGCTCCGTCACATTACAAAATACCCGTGTGACCGTTACATTTGAGTGTTTGCCAAGTTCTTTTAAGGAAAAAAAAAGTGTTGATTCTCCAACAATAAGAATAAACCATAAATTAACCGCTAACACAGACATTCTCAACTCAATTTCTCGATTGAAATCCATCCCCAGGATATATTTAGGTCGGGGAAGACAATAATTCCTAGCCACCTTCTCCTTTTCATATTTTTCTTGCAAATCTAGAGTTGTGTACACAGTAACACTCCTTTTATTTTCAACCCACATACATCCTAAGGATCATTTTTTCACTTTTTGGGTGTCAACACAATCATGCCACAATCTTTTATCACTTTGTAACATTATTTGAAGTTAGAACATTTGAAATAAAATAAAATAATAAAATAAATAAGAGAGCAAATAAAAGCATATTTTGAGATTAGGTAAAAGTAATTATAATGGAAAAAAATATATGAAAAAGTACAAGTACATCACCACAAACGAAAATCCTCCAACTAAAACGCGAGTACATCACAAGTTCCACAAAATTGAAAATGACTAGTTAGGTATCAATTGATTTTGTCAATTAATTAGAGCGAGTGCCTTTATAATATAATATAATAAAATATTTTAACACACGTCAAGTATAGAAAGTAACCTTATAATGGAAACAGGAGTGTTGAATATCATACCCTTCATTATCTCAAAGATTAAAGTAAAAGATAAGCCTAATCCTTTTTATCATCATCCCTAACACAAAATCAAACCAATATTTAAGGGCTCTCGCTCTCTCCTCTTGCCTTTTGGCCATCGATTAAAGTCTCTCTCTTCCCGAAGGATCAAGATTAAACGGCGCCGTTTCTTTCAACTTAAGTCCCGTTAGCCACGTGACTTTGAGTGAAAGTCACGTGATTTTTGAAATGGCTCTACAGCTGATTGACGGCGGAGCAGAGTGCCGTGAGCCCTCCGGAGATGGCGATGAAGCAAACAAGACGGCGCGGCTACCACGTTGGACCAGACAAGAAATCCTTGTCCTGATTCAGGGCAAAAGGGTGGCCGAGAGTAGACCGGACCGCTCAGCCGAGCCGAAGTGGGCATCGATTTCGTCCTACTGCAAGATTCACGGCGTGAACCGGGGGCCGGTTCAGTGCCGGAAGCGATGGAGCAATTTGGCCGGGGATTTCAGGAAGATAAAAGAGTGGGAGGCAAGGGTTCGGGATGATACGGAGTCGTTTTGGGTCATGAGGAATGACTTGAGGAGGGAAAGGAAGCTGCCTGGTTTTTTCGATAGGGAGGTTTATGATATTCTTGATAGTGACGATGGCGGCGGCGGCGGCGGTGGGTTGGCCTTGGCTGTGAAGGTTGACGAAGAAGAGGCGGTGGCGGCGTTGTTTGATAGTGGGCGAAGCGCAGCTGTGGATGATGCCCTGTTTTCTGATTTCGAGGACTCGGGTCGGGCTAAGGAGTGTCCAGGTAATAAAGATATACCCATTTCAAGTAATTGCCATTCTTTTTTAATATTTATTTATAAAAAGAATTTCAAGGATTTGCTATGGATGGGAATTAATGTAATAAACCAATGTTTCTAATTAGATGGATAATTACTTTGTATTTGACATAAATGTCTTTTCATTTTTTGGTTACATAGATTTCACTTTTTGTAGTCTCATTGAGGTTCATTAGTTTATTATAGCAAATATATATTATTTTTTAACTGAAAATTCATTTATTTGTTAGTGGATGTTTGTTGTTTTCTAACACGATATTCATTAGTTCGTTTGGTAATGGAATACATTGTTCTAGTTTACCTTAAAACTTGCCCCTTGGAAGGGCTTTTATTATGTCATGTAATCATATTTAGTTTTGTCCACGGTTGCAGATATACAGTATCCATCAGTTGCCCAAGAAACTCCTGCTGGCCAAGGTAATTTATGCTCACCTCTTAATTATTGTTTCTCCTTACTTAAAAACATAATAATTATTATTATTCATAATTACTGACAAGCGAGACACGTTTTTCCATGTAAATGACTGTTTTATATTTCCTAATTTTTTTTAATAAGTTGAAGGAGTGGTTAGAAATAAAAGATAAATATCAAATAATTTGAGAGGTATTTGAGAGGTTCAGAGTTTGAACGCTTGAACTAGTGGTCATTTTAATCTGACGTTCCCTTTGCATATAATTTATGATGATTTTCGTTTTAAAATTATATCTTCGAATTTGGCGAACATATATATGGCTTTATATTCAGGCACAAAGCATGCAAAAGAACCTGGCCCAGAAGACGAGGTTCAAAATGCTCGTGTAGAAAGGAAAAGAAAGCGAAGTGCAAATGAGGGAGACGACGAAACTGCAAACCTTGAGCATCAATTGATTGAAGCTTTAGAGAAAAATGGGAAATTATTGAGCTCACAGCTTGAAGCTCAGAACACTAATCTTCAGCTGGACAGGGAACAACGCAATGACCATGTGAAAGGCTTAATAACAGTCATTAACAAGCTTGCTGATGCCTTGGGGAGAATTGCCGATAAATTGTAGCTCATAAGGTCTTTTTTTGGTGTACATAATAGTTGTTTTTGCTTAATTAAGCATTTGTTAATTACTCATCAGGGATCATACTCAACAACCCGAAGTTTTGTTTCTTTATTCTCGTCTAGATTGTTAAGGTTTACTACACACAATATATGCTTTTGTCTTTGTTAACTGTATTATGGGATATGTACTGGATTCATTACTTTTACCTGTAAAATAAAGTTGCTGATGCCGTTACTCAGGAGAAGAGCAGCTTCGTCTTGAGGAATAGTTTGTTTTCTTACTAAAATTCCGTGTCGGTGTAGAAAGAATAATCATGTTGGCCTTTTTCTTGAAGTTGTAATTGTCTCGTATCGCTTAGTCGTTGTTATCGGTTATAGTATGAGCGTGGGTTTGGCGTCCTTTCCATTGAATTAGCTATTCATAAATTTTATGATTGTCCATCCACGATTTTTATTCTTCTTTCAAGTAAATCTTATTCAATATCTTATTTCTAAATTTTTTCAAATGAAAGCATATACAATTGTAACACAATTGTACGAAAAAATGTATACTTCAAAATAGACATGCACATTCGATTCAAATTGCCGGGTTTTACTAACCAACTATCACAAACCGCCAATTTTGTTAACCGGAAAATGTGTAACCGTAACCGTACCGACTGAAAACCGGTTACTATTACGAGTACAAACCACTTGTTCGTTCGTAAAGGCGATTTTTTGGTGTTTTTTTTTTAATATGTAATTTGAAAATCTAAATAAGACTTAAAAAGATTAATTTTTAAAGAAAAAAAACTTGTTTTATTCTAATATTGAAAAATAACGAGGTTAAAAAAAAATTTTAGAAGAAAAAGAACTTGAGTTTAATTCTAATGTTAAAAATTAAAATTAAAAATTTGAACTCTCAATATTGAAATTAACTTGCCTTGGTATCCTCGTTGAGAAATCAAAATCCATATAATTCTGATGTATTTAAAAAAAAAAAGAGACTTGAGTTCAATTCTAATATTAAAAGTTAAAATTTTAATTTTTACATCTAATATTATAATTAACTTGCCTACGTATCCTCGTCGAGGAATCTCTACGTAGTTCTTATTATTAAAAAAAATGATATTTAAAAAAACTTAAAAATGACTTGAGTTTAATTTTAATATTAAAAGTTAAAATTTTAATTTGATTTCCAATATTATAATTAACTTGCATATGTATCCTGTTGAGAAATCAAAACCCACTTACTGGGTGAAAATGGATAGTAGAGGAGGCTCGTCCTTGTTCAATCATTACTGCTTCCTGATGTGGTATTGTAGTGGTTGCTCTCTTCACCTTCATCGAAGTCGGGTTGTTGAATTTGTCTTTTGGATTTAACTCAATCATTGAGCAATATTTGATTTCTCAGATTGTGAGGCAATGATCCAGATCGTCACTTGTCCAACACACAGTCCCCGACACTAGAAGCTTGTTCAACGGAAACCATTGAAGAAGGAACTGCGAAAATATCCTTTGCAATGCTAGAAAGTGCAATAAATATAGAAGACATTCTCGACAACCACTGAACATGATCGTTAGTACCATTAGATTTTTTGGGATAGTTCCCTAATCAAAATTACCTAAATAAGTTTTCAATTCTTGAAATGGACTAGAACCAAACGTTGATCGTTTCCACATAGTATCTTCCATATATGACAAAGCTAGAGCTTCTCGGGGATCGAAAAGTAATGATCTTACATTAAAAGTACTACAACTATTACTACTAATACTACTGGTACCAAAATAAAAACTCGAAGGAGAAAGAACGAAAGGTGAAGGGGAATTATTAAATCAGCAGAATTGGTGGAATATTCATGAGAAATATAAGATAAAGATTGTTTAGTATCGTAAACACAAGTTTTAGGGTTAGAAATTTCTAATTCCAAACTTTCTAAAAAAAGGCCTAATGCATTATAATATATGGTATGCAAATGTGACTATAAAAAAATTATTTTATCGAGGGAAACACTTAAGAAAATATTGCCCTCGAAAATTCTGAGGGCATTACCGATGAGAATTATTACCGAGGAAAATACTGAAAGTCAATACCTTCGGTAATGCTCCCTTCTGTAAATTCTTCGAAAATACTGCGCTAATGTTTATCGCTATTATTACCGAATATAATACCGAAGGCTTTTCGAGAGTAAATTTACCAAGGGCTACTACAAATTCCCCTCATAAATTCACGAGGGAAAAAAGTTAACCTTGGTAAATCCCGAGGGAAATTTAATACTCTTGAAAAATCCAAAATAGAATTTACTTCCCTCGATTTCTTTAAATTTAAAAAACTCAAAAAAAATATAAAAAATATATATTAGTGTAAGAATAAATCATATCCTATCATTTTAGGCACCTTGGGTGATTTTGACCTGCGTCTCACTAGAAAAATATTACTGAGCATGTACGTATTTACATGTATCGTGTAAATTGACCAATATTAATCAAGATACGATTGATCAACTTGTTAAGTTGGAAACGCAAAGCAACGAAGTATCGTGATTTTTATGAAGGTGCCACAAGATGTGTTTCGTTGTTTTACAAAACGAAAATGGATATTTCATCGGTAAATATGCTTTTTCTATTTTTTTTTAATTTCTCAAAATTTAAAATTACCGAGGAGAACTAATTCCCCTTAGGATTTTCCGAGGGGGATTTTCTCCCCTCGGTATTTTTAATTTAAAAAAAAGAAAAAAATACAATAGCATAAAAATAAACCATATCATATCAATTTAGGCATGTGGGGTGATTTTGACCCGAGTTTCACTAAAAAATATTACCGAGCATGTATATATTTACACGTGTTGTGTAATTTGACCAACATTAACCAAGATACGATCGATTAACTTGTTAAGTTGGAAACGCAAAGTAACGAAGCGTCGTAGTTTTTATGAAGATGCCACGAGGTGTGTTTAGTTGTTTTAGAACACGAGAATTGGTAATTGATCGGTAAATACACTTTTTATTTTTTTTTTGAATATTTTTTAAAATTAAAAATACCGAGGGGAGAAAATTCCCTTGGGATTTTTCGAGGGGAATTTTCTACCCTCGGGATTCTTGAGGGGAAATTTTGCCCTCGGTCCCAACCCTATAAATAGCAGCAGGTGACCCTGATGCTTACATTCTACACCAACAACAA
>BMAC01000663.1:75460-103527 GCA_014905375.1 Phtheirospermum japonicum
ATCTCGCCTTCATTGCTTTCATTCCGCCGCCGTCTTGCCTCCGAGTTCTGCTGCCGTTCCGCCATCGTCTCACCTCCAGCCGAGTCGCGTGCTATCGCTAGCCTCCGAGGAACGCCGCCATCAGCCGAACACTACCACTGGCACCGCCTGTGGTAAATTCCCTCTCCTTCTTT
Organism: Phtheirospermum japonicum; assembly: GCA_014905375.1. Lineage (NCBI taxonomy): Eukaryota > Viridiplantae > Streptophyta > Magnoliopsida > Lamiales > Orobanchaceae > Phtheirospermum > Phtheirospermum japonicum. The sequence goes on from BMAC01000663.1 coordinate 75,634, forward strand.
TTTTAATTACTTTTAATGCTTTTATGAATTAAGTTTTCTTATTTTCGAAAATTATATAAAATAATAACATAATTAGTGTATAATTTAGGTATTATTGTATAACTAGAGTATAATTTAGGGTTTATTTTATAATTATGGTTTAATTTAGGTATTATTATATAATTATCATTAATTTTGGTTTACTTTATAATTAGGGTTTAGTTTAGGTGTTTTTGTATAATTAGGCTATAACTTAATTTTTTTTGTATAATTAGGATTTAATTTAGCAATTTTTTATAATTAGGGTTTTGGGTTTTTGTATAATTATCGTTAATATAGGGGTTATTTTATAATTAGGATTTAGTTTAGGTGTTTTTGTATAATTAAGGTATAATTTAGGATTTTTTTTGTATAATTATGGTTTAATTTAGTGGCTTTTGTATAATTAGGGTTTAATTTAGGAGTTTTTGTATAATTATAATTAATTTGGGGGTTATCTTATAATTAGGGTTTAGTTTAGATTTTTTTTTTGTAAAATTAGGTATAATTTATGGATTTTTATATAATTAGGATTGCATATAGGGATTATTGTATAACTAGGGTTTAGTTGTACAATTATGCAATTATCTTTTAAAGTGTTTGTGATGGCGATTTTTAAATGTCATGGTGATCGGTTGTATTTAATGTAACTATGTTATGGTTTGTTCGTATTATATACATATTGCAATTGACTGATGTTGTGATTGGTTGGATAAACGTCGGTGATGACGTAGTGTACGGCGACGGCCGGAGGTTTCGTTTCTCCAATAACGGTTTTCAAAATTATTTTAAAAATGATGATAGTTTTAAAATGTTTTAAATTGTTGGTGATGGTGGTTTTGAAATACCGTGGTGATTGGTTGTGTTTAATGTAAGTATGTTATGGTTTATTCTTTTTATATACATGTTGCAATAGATTGATGCTGTGATTGGTTGGTTAGACGTCGGTGATGACGTGGTGTCCGGCGTCGCCTGGGAGATTTCGTCCCTCCAACAATGGGGTTTAAAATAATTTTGATACACAATATAATCTTTCTTTCTACATTAAAATAATATACCTTAGACTCGTTTGGGATTTAGTATCGAATAGAGAGTTTGATAAAAAATCCCAAATTGTCCACTTATTTGGACAGTTTGAGAGCGTGATTGTAATTTGTCTTATATTATATGTATGGTTTTTTTGTTGATTATAAAACTTTGGCTCAGTAACTCTCTTTTGTTCTCGGGTACACTGCAATATATCTGTACTTATAGAATTAAAGGGAGATGCTGCCAAAATTTTTAGTCAACAAAAATTCATATACTAAAGACACTATATTTCTAGAAAATCACGTTTTCAAATGGGATAGGGCCCTTACCAATAATTCAATAATTTTCTAGCCACCCTCATGCTGCCCAATTTTCAATAAATCAATATAACTATAGTATAATGATAGGATAAGTTCCGATAGTAGTTAGATGTACAAATGAATTGTCAACGTCTTCTTATCCCCACAATTTGTGGATAGAGTCGAGAGCTTTATTAAATTTACTCAGGCACATTATGCACATAAGAATGTAGAGAGGTTAAAGTGTCCTTGTAATCTTAGTAGATGTAGAAATCATAGGTTTCTCGACATCATTAAGATTAAGTATCACCTGGTTAGACACGGACTCGAGCCGAATTACTATATATGGGTTTACCAAAGAGAAAGTCGGCGTGCCACCTCTCGACGCCATCATGATTTTAACGTTGGAGGACACTCTTGCATCACTTCTGAAGAATCATCAAACGCGTACATTAATATGGTTCAAGATGCAGCTGGTCACAATTTTGACGTGGTTGCTGATATGGAAGAGTCGCCGAACCCTGAAGCCCAATAATCTCGGGACATGTTGAAAGCTAGAAATCAACCATTGTATCTGTGGTGCGAGGGACATATTCAGTTTTCATTAGTTTCCTGTCTCATGAATTGGAAGTCAGAGAATCACATGTCTCGGAAATGTTATGATCAATTGAGTGAATTAATAAAAGAGATTGTACCGAAAGACAATCTCGTACTCGATTACTTCTACATTAAGAAGTTGCTAAGGGGTATGGGCTTACCAAAGGTAGATTGTTGCAAGAACTTTGTTTTAAACCTATTTCTCAAGGCAAAACAAAACGGCAGAAGTCTTGCATCGTGTACAAGAAGATGAACTATTTTTCATTAACTCCTCGTCTGCAGAGGTTGTACGCATCTAAGGCTACAACCAAAGATATGAGGTGGCATACTGAAAACGTGGTTGAAGATGATGTTATGCACCACCCATCCGACTTAGAAGCTTGGAAATATTTCAACCAAACTTATCCAGATTTCGCGGATGAAACTCGAAACGTGAGATTGGGTCTTTGTACAGATGGTTTTCATCCATTAGGAAGTTTTGGTGCATAATATTCATCGTGACCTGTCATAGTTACACCCTAAAATTTGCCTCCTTGGATGTGCATGAAAAAGCAGTTCATGTTCTTCAGCATTCTTGTACCAAGGCCAAAGATTCTGAAAAACAAACTCGATGTGTTTCTACAACCTCTAATTACCAAGTTGAATCATTTGTGGATGGTTTGGGCTCTCTCATACGATATATATAAAAAACAAGATTTCCAATTGCGAGCGGCCTTTGTGTGTACAATTAGTGATTTTCCTACCTATTTTATGTTGTTCGGTTGGAGTATGGTCGGTCGAACATCTTGTCCTTACTGTATGGGACGCTCAGATGCCTTCACTATTAAGTGAAGCAGTAAGCAATCGTGGTTCAATAATCACCAAAAATTTCTTGAACACGGTCACCATTTTCAAATGGATAAACGATGCTTTCAAAAAAGAAAATTTGTCGAGACTCCACCGCTGAACGTCTGTTCAGGGACAAAGGTTTTTGCAGAGATAGAAAGATTGAGACTTCTAAAAGTCACTGAACTTAATGCAGCACTCGTCAATGCATAAATTTCTAAAATGTCTTATTGGAGAAAACAAAGTGTCTTTTGGGATTTATCATATTGAAGAACAAATCTAATTCGCCACAATTTAGACGTTATGCACATACAAAAAAAATATGTTTGACAATGTATTCAATACGGTGATAAATGTCAAAGGGAATACAAAGGACACGTCTAAACCAAACGAAGAGTTGAATGGGTATTTTAATCGTTCGGAGCTGGCGCCAAACGGATCGAGAAAGTGTCCTAAAGCCTGTTACACACTTGATAAGACATCGAAAGCTATATTGTGTGAATGGATTAAAAACCTTAGATTACATGATGGGTACGCATTAAACTTGGGCGTTGCATTGACAAGAATGAATTGCATTTGATCAGGATGTAAAATCATGATTATCATGTATTAATGCAAAGGTTGATAGCAATAGCCTTTCGTGAAGTGCTTCCTTCAAATGTGTGGAAGGCTCTAACAGAATTGAGCTTGTTTTTCAAAGATCTCACGTAAACAATCATTCACACCAAAGATATGAGTCATCTAGAACATAACATTCCGCTAATATTGTGTCAACTAGAACTGATCTTCCCTTCAAGTTTTTTTGATTCAATGGAGCATTTGCTCGTTCATCTAGCGTATGGAGCGAGAATTGCTGGCCAGTGCAGTATAGATGTATGTACCAATTTGAGAGGTATCTTCGCAAACTAAAGAATAGTGTAAAAAATAAGGTGAGTGTTGAAGGGTCGATAGCAATGCATATTTGGTTGAACATGCACCAATAGTTGTACTATTTTGAAGATCACGTGTTAACTAAAAGAACAAATTTCCTAGAAATGATGATGATCAGGATAGTCTAGATGGCGCTAATGAATTTCCCTTCGTCTTTAAAAACTATGGGGAGATAATTGGTACAAAGGGAAAAAAATTCCTTACCGAAGCAGAATACAACGCCGCAAGGATATACATTTTTCTAAATTGCGAAGAGGTCCAAGAATATTTTAGGTACGAATACTCCTTTTACTGTAAATGTATATATTATGTAATAATACTTTTTTACTCAATTTTCTAACAAATGATTTAGCATTTACACGAAGAGCATTCAACGTCTCCAACCAAACATTACTGATGACAGGCTCAACAAATAATTGGAAAATAAATTTGTCAATTGGTTCAAACATTATGTAAGATGAATACCAAGATGAATATTATTTAATTATTGTATGTATTTATCTATTATATTTCCTAAATTAAAAATGATTCTTCAACGTCGTAGGTTAGAGATCCTTCGAACAATGTGCTCGACGTGAACATTAGGAGCCTAGCAGAGGTCCCATTATGATGTGTGAAAATATATAATGGATGTAAGATAAATGGTTATAGACTTCACATAATCGAGCACTGATCTAACAAATCAAGGATCAAACTATGGGGCATCCGAGTATGATTACTACGGCGTCTCATAGAAATTGTGCGGATCAAATACATCAGGCGAATGGAGCAAAACACACTATTGTTGAAGTGCTACTAGTTTGATCCAACTCCTACAGGCACAAAAGTTCATCCACATTATAAGCTTGTCGATAGAAATCATAAGCGTGGGTTCAATCGATATGAACCTTTTATACTTACTGCCCAGGCTGTACAAGTATATTAATATGTGTACCCAAGTTTGAAATGAGACAAGTTGGACTGGTGGGCAATGTGTAAAATCCAGGTAAGATAATGTTGAGTTTTTCGAGCCTCTACCAGAGTAATCAATTCAAGAGGAAGCTGTAGATACACGCAATCTAATTCAATTGGATGATGTCGATTTTCAGTTGCACGAACCCATTGATAATGACATGGATGAACTTGGTGACGAGGTAGATGATGATATGAAAGAAGAGCTACTCACTGATCAAGATACAGATCAAGACTCAGACAAAGATGAATTTGGTGATAACTTTAATAGTGAAAGTGTCGATTCATATGATTATTTTGGTTGAAATATATGTAAAATTCTCATATTGTAAAACTCTCTTATTTTAACTAATTTATTTATGTTTGAATTTATTAAAATGGTTGATATATACTGTTATTTTGTAAAATGCCCATATTATATTTACTTTTTCAGATGCCCAGAGGTCATGGATGTGGATCCAGTCTAGGTCGATTGGATATGGAGTCAGCTAATCGTTTAGCTGATTTTGATGATGATTACGTGGGCCTTGGTACTGATCATTCAGCGCTGACCCCAGATACCACCACACCAACACCATCCGATGCGGGTACATCATGACATCACTTGGGCCCACCACATAAGCAATACCTTGTTTATATCGCCGGGAAGAAGTAAGTAAATTAATAATTATAAAATTCTAATCATCATTATTATTAAATTATATTTGTTACCACAAACACAATTACAGGCTACATAGCAGGGAGGTCAGACTGACCAACATATTTAGGGAGATCATGGAGAAGGAGCTTCATCCCGTCGGGTGGCAATTTAAGGCGGTCTCTATGGAGATTCGTGCATTATGGTGGGACATGTTTCAGGTAATTATTATTTTGTGTCTTTTATTAACCTTTATTGTAACATGAAAATCACGTATCAATTGAATTGTAATTATTATTTTATTTTGTAAAAGATTTGTTATTGGGACACGGACCTGTACACTCCACATGCTATATAGACGACATCTTTATTTCAAAATGAGTATTTTTATTTCAAAATGAGTACGAGCAATATCTGGATGAGATACGTGCCTCTTCACAAGATTTGAATAAAAAGGTTGACCCTGAACTTGTTTATCTCGACGTCATCGGTTTGAGTAAGAACTGACATTACGGCACCGGGTTTGGGAAGTTGGTGGATGCTACAAAGGGTTTTCGAGGTGCGGTTCTTGCTCCTCCCAGCAGGATAGGACTCATGTCTGAGGGAGCTCGAGGCGCAGCTCCAGACGCAGAGGGAGGAGTTAGAGGCCACGAGACGAGCTCACCAGGCGATGGAGCACTAATACAATGAGTTTGAGCTACTACGTGAGCAGCAGTGGCAGGAGCACCAGTAATTTCAGGTGCAGGTGAACGCGCATATGTCGGAGCTGTTAGCTCAATTACAGCAGTACCCGCCGCAGCCTCCCCCGTCATAGGACTTCTTTGTATCGAATGTTTTTGTAAAGTTTTACTAATATTTTGTTGAACAAATTTAGTAATTGTAAATTCTCAGAAATTTATATAATTAGTTAGTTTATTTGTCTATTTATTAATTGTTTTTTTTTCATATTTTGGGGAATTTTAATTTTAAAAAAAGATTAAAAATAATAATTAAAAATATAAAAAACCTAAGGGGAGATTTCCCTTTGGAAAAACTGAGAGTATATTTCCCTTCGAAAAAACCGAGGGCGCCATCCCCTCGGGTTTTTCCTTTTTTTTAAATATTATTTTTTAATCTGAAAAACCGAGGAGTTTTGCCCTCAGTTTTTTCGAGGGGTTTATGCCCTCGAAGTTTCTGAGGGTTAATTTACCCTCGATTTTTATGATGGAGATTTTACCTCATAAAAACCGAGGGAAAACGCCCTCAATTTTTCTGAGGGGAAAACGCCCTCAGTTTTTTCGAGGGTATATCGCCCTCGATTTTTCCAAGGGCAGTTAGATTCAATGCCTCGTAATTTACCGAAGAAATAAACTTTCGGTAATTCCCTCGAAAAAATTACTGAGGGCATATTTCCCTTCGGGAAATTTTACTGAGGAGGGCTTTTCCGAGGGGAACCTGCCCTCGATTTTGCCCTCGCTAAATTGATTATCGAGGGTTTTTTGATTATTACCGAAGGTTTTTCCCCAAGGTAAAATTCTATTTTTTTGTAGTGTGTATTAAACCTTCACATCGATAAACTGAATCTAAAGTTTAAAAAAAAAAAAAAAAATAAGTAATGATGCGTAAACATTTGATTAGTTTGGTCAACAGTTTAGTAATGCATTCATGTAATTGAGGTGAACTAAGTAAAGAAGTAGTAACAAGTACAAGTACATTGATCAAGAAAAAGTGTAGAGGTGGGATAATAAGCACCGAATAAAGTCACAGTTGCATTAAAAAAAAATTATAAGTGCAATCATATTCATGCAATCATCCCTCATATGGGAAATAAAATAAATTCGACATTTTGGATAGAAAAAAAAGCACCTAATGATTCTTTATATTCATAAGAATCGTTTAACAACTTATAAGTAGAGTTTCAATGATTTGGCACATCAGTAGAAGATATTTTGGGTTTTAAACATTATTTTTGGAATATTTGTGCCACTCTTTGCCAATATTAGGTTGTTCTGAAATAAAAAAATATTGCCCTCTTGATCGGGATTATATCATTTTTCAAAGTAGTTAAACCATCTTTAACACAAAAATTCAATAAATGATAAATGCATCTAATATGAAAAAAATGTACCACCAATAGAAGGTTGACAAAAATTTTGAGAGAATCTAAGCTAGTTGTATTAGCTGCGGCATTATCAAAAGAAATTGAATTGTTAACTAAACAATACTCGGCTAAAATAGTATGAATTTTGTGTGAATTATTGACCGTGGTATGCTCGCTATTAAACTCTCTAAGTTAATCAAACATTTTTACAAAGTCCAAGAATTATCAAACTAGTGACATGTAATTCTAATATAACTATTTTCATGAAAATGATTCGTCCAAATATCCACACATATCAAGATACTATGTGGCAATTAGAAAAAAACGAAAATCAAATTATATTTATATTCACCAATCATCTTTTCAAGATCACAAGTAACCTTATTACTTGAAATCTCGGTGCTCGTTGGATTAAAAGTATCACTAGTATACCATTTATTATAGTCATATCCAAAAAATTAAAAGGAAGACGCATAACAAATAGAAGTTTTGAAAGATTTCTTCTATGTTTCACTTCGATATATTAAAATAAGAAATTTGTACCTCGACCCCCGATGGTAGATGAAGACATGAAGTTTAGTTGTGTTTGGGAGATCTTAACGCCCAATTTATCAAGATGTTTTTTCTTCATATGCATCATTATCGTTCCGTAGCTGGTATTTTTATCATCATAGTCTCAGTGATTATCAAAATAATTATATTTGGTACGACCTTGACCATCAATATCTATTTTTCTGAAACGACGAGTGAAGATGGTGGATTTGAGTTTCATCAGTAATTTTCTGTTGCGGTGGCCGCGTAGCACTACTTCCACCTTCTTCCGCTTCCGCATCTTCACCAAGATTGATCAGGTCGGCGACATCGACCCGTTCAGAATCGCTTGAGGTGGGTAATCCTTCATCAACACCAAAGTCGATGGAATTGTATAACTCCTAGACTTATTGTGGCATTAGATCATCATAACATAATCACCAAAAATCGAAGGTGCAAATGGTCGACCTCGACCTTGTAGAGGTGAGCCTCATCTACCACTCATTTCCCTACTAGTAGGAAGAGAAGATCTTTTCATAGTACTATGAACAAAAAAACAAGAGATAATGAATTATGAATTAATTATAAAACTTTAGAAAAGATAATCGAGACTTGATTCTTGATAATATTTTTACAACTTAAAACTTAGAAGTATAAGAGATGAAGAAGATTCAAGATGATTCAGAGTGAAGAATGGTGTTGTGGAGAAGGGTATTTATAAGTGTATAAATGGGTATTTAAAAATACAAAACCAGTTGTTGGCAACTGTCGGTTTGGTTTAAACCGCCATTTTTTTTCGAATGACTAGTTTTTATAGTCGTTGATGATAAATGACTCTAGCATCGCAGCCGTTGATTTTGAATCGACAGTTTACTGCCGGTTAATGACTTAGTTTTCTTTTAAACTTTCAGTGGTTTAACCACCGGTTATAACCGTAATCGGCGGTTCGAGACTTTTCCAAAGCGGAACTAAACTACCCGAAACTGGTTCACGATTTTAGTTCTAACCGTGAACCATGGTCAATGACTAATGGAACCGTTGACCATGAAAGCATACTTTTTTTTACTTTTTTGGAAAAGGTATGTCCAACTAAAGCAGGCTTTCTATTAGGTGGCTAAGCTTTGTTTTAAACAGCCTAACAATAGACCCATTGCCCATATAAAGGTTAAGAAGTATCACTTAAACTACTATTAGAGCATCTCCAATGGAACAATATTTCAAGTGAAAAAATTGACATATGACATAAAAATGATTATATGGCACATTAAATGCTTGACATTGTCAAGAGCAATATCAAATTCTAGACATTACTCTTGACAATGTCATCAATTAATTTTAAATATATCATCCAATCATGTTATTTCTCTCTCTTTATTATTTCTAAAAATAAAAAAATAAATTATAACATTATAACATTAATATTGATGCATTGGATAACTTTTTTTTTATAAAATATTAATGCCATTTGCCACATAAATTCAATTAACACTATTGGATTGAAGATGCTCTTAGAATGTTGATGTAAAATTTGAAGGTCTATGGTTTTAAAAATAAGTCTCAGATTTACGATGTTGTTATCAATGTTTTAACAACACTGGTTAACAACATTGACCAGAGTAAAATAATAATATGCAGTGGAAAATAAATTTAAGAATACGGTTTAAACAAATTCAGTTCACAAGTAAAATTACTTGTGAACTTGGGTGTACAAACCCGAAAACTATATTACTTTCTTGTTTTTCGATCAATACACAAATATTAAGTAATATATGAAAACTAAAGTATCAAAACACATGATACTAAATACTTGTCGCCTAGGTTGATTAACCTCTTCTCTGTTGGTCACGCAACTTCAAATAGCTTGACAATATCGAACAATGGCTCCAAGCAGTCTTCGCGTTCTTCTCTTGTTTGCGTCTTGCTTTGCGTCGATCTCCTTTTCTCAAAAATCCGTGCGTCTAGATCGTTAGTAGCTTTAGGATTCTATTGTCTTAAATAGACAATCCTAAAATCCTAAACTAGGTAAACAAATAAAAACAAATCCTAAACACAATCAAGGAAACTAATAAAGTCTTAAACATAAACTAGGAAACACAATATATTCCTAAATCTAGTTTCCTAACTTATTTTGTGCCTAAGAAAGGCAAATAACAAAATAGGAATTATTGCCAAGAATAAATTCCTCAACAATCTCCCCCTTTTGCCTTTCTGGACAAAACACTGCGACGCAAACATAAATGAAACTAAAATACTAACTCCTCCTAAGTTAGAAAACTCCCCCTAAACAAAACACCCAATGTTGTTAAAATTCAAACCAACATTACATACCAACATTGTTCAAAATAACACTTAATCAAAACAAATAAAAAAGGAACTTATTCACTTCGAACCCTCTTCAAACGACGAGAGGATGTCGAAGTTACTTCACCCCCTTTCCTTCCTCTTCCTCTTCTGCATTCTCATCATTCTCCTCAAAGCCTTATCGCGAGCACGAATTCGCTTCCTTCGCTTTTCCTGAGCAAGACTGGCCAATGCTTCGGCAGCAACAGCATCTTCACCACCAACAACATCATCTCCAGCAACATCTTCTTCAGCTACATCGTCAGCAACATCAATGGAAGCCACATGTGCATGAAGAACCTGTGCAGAAATGCAGACCATGTTGGGATCAGCCGTCCCAACACCACTACCAACATTGGCGGGGGGCGGCTCTTGCCAAGGAAGATCAATGACTCTGGCACCGGTAACATGCTGACCTCTCAAAGCAAACCAATCAGCCTCACCCGTGAGCACATGATCAGGACGAAGCGTCAACCCTTGGTTCTTGAGCAAGCTGAGAATCAAAGATGGAAAACACAACGAGGCCACAGACTTTGTGGTGGCAAACTTAGTAATGGTGTCAAAAACATGCTGGCCAAAACTGAAAGAAGTTCCCCTCCCAAGCCTAAACAAGAACTGAGCCTGAGGCCGCGTAACACACTTCGTGTTCTTGGAGGGGACCCAATTACAAATAGCAAGCTTATGCAGAATAGAATAAAGAGAGGACATGTGAGTACTAGGAATCTATTCAAACCACGAATTAACCAACCCACCAAACAAAAATGAAACAACCTCATTAATATCATCGACAGTCGAGTCACCCCGGAATGGCTCAGTGCCAAACAACTCATCAATCAAAGCCGGGGTGAAAGAGAACACTCGGCCACGCACAAAAACTTTGCCATAGTTCACAGACTCCAAATCAATAATAGACGACAAAAGATTTGCATAAAACTCGACCACAATATCCCGGACAAAAGGCGTGGCAGTTGAAACTGTGGAGTACATACCTTTGTGTTGAAGAAAGGCGATGAGGTTGTGCTTCTCAAACAGTTCAACCGGGACTCGCCGTTCGGCGATCATATAGCGGGTGTGGTAAGCAGCAAACAGCTCCGCAGCCTCAGCAGTAATAAACTTCTCCGAAAAAGGATCCATATCCTCAAGTTCAAGTACCGGTGTCTTTTGTATACCACACACCTAGTTCAGTTGTACCAGCAATGTACCTTATAATCCTTTTAACAGCTTTCAAGTGTGACTCTTTTGGATTAGATTGATATCTAGCACATAAGCACACACTATACATAATATCTGATCTACTTGCTGTCAAATATAACAAACTTCCTATCATACTTCTATACATGGTGTTATCAACACCCTTACCAACATCGTCTCTCGACAGCTTCGCAGTTTTTCCCAGTGGCGTTTTCTTGTGAGTTTCACTTTCTAAACCACACTTTTTAACTAAGTTCTTAGCATATTTAGCCTGGGAAAGGAAAATACCGTCATCAAGCTGTTTGATTTGTAAACCAAGAAAGTATGAGAGGTTACCTTCCATGCTCATCTCGAATGTATCGGACATTCGAGTAACAAACTCCTTGACCATCTGCTCGTTAGTGGATCCAAAAATAATATCATCCACATAAATTTGGACGATTAAGATGTGATTATTGGATTTAAGAATGAATAAAGTTTTATCAACTTCCCCTCGTCTAAAGTTCAAATAAAGTAAATGTTGAGTTAGCCTTTCATACCAAGCTCTAGGAGCTTGTTTTAAACCATAAAGAGCCTTTTTCAGTTTTAAAACAAAATTTGGTTTTTGAGGATCCACAAATCCTTTAGGCTGTTCAACATACACTTCTTCACTTAAGACTCCTTTTAAAAAAACACTCTTAGTGCTTGTTTGGGAACCCATTTTGAAATGGGCTTTTTGCAAATAAGTTCATTTAGGAAATAAAAACATGTTTGGTGGTTATTTTAAAATGTACTTTTGAAAAAAGTAACTTTTTCAAAAGTCCATTTTGAAGAAGTGTTAATTTATGACTTTTGAATTTTATTTCCTACACTTTTGTTGAATGGACTTAAAATTATTTTTACCAAACACTTCACATTTTTTACATGCACTTTTCTAAATTGTACTTTTCCAAAAGTCCATTTCATAAATGGACTCCTATGCCAAAAGTGTTCCCAAACAAGCCCTTAATGTCCATTTGATGCAATGAAATCTTCATATAACAAGCAACAGAAAGCAAAAGCCTTACCGACTCAATGCGGGCAACAGGGGTGAAAGTTTCATCAAAATCGATTCCTTCAATTTGCGTATACCCTTGTGCAACTAATCGAGTTTTGTTCCTTACAATGTTGCCTGCTTCATCAGTCTTGTTCTTGAATATCCACTTTGTTCCCGTCACGTGGGAATTTTCTGGTCGTGGCACTAAATCCCAAACATCATTTTTGGCGAACTGGTCCAACTCTTCTTGCATTGCCCGAATCCAGAACTCATCCTCGAGCACATCCTCCACTCGCTTGGGCTCTATTTTAGAAAGGTACAAAGACTCACGAATCTTAGAACAATTAGTAGACAGAAATACGTACCTGACCATCTCCTTAAGATTTATCTGTCTTCGTCTTGTGCTCCTTTCATCTAAATCACCAATAATTTGGCCCACGGGGTGGTTTTTCTGGATTCTGGATGGAATATCTCTCCGATGAAGATCAATGGGATCAGTTGGACCTTCGTCTTCTGAGTCAGAATTTGATTCTGCGGCGGCTTGGCTTGATGTTGGTTCTGATGTTGAGATCCCAGTATCAACATTGGTATCAACATCTCTCAATTCTCTAGATTCAGCACCTGTATCTCTGTTCTCAATACCTGCACTATCATCTAAAGGAGGAGTGACATTTTCTTGAGGATTTTGATCATAAACCAGATCATTATCCTCAGTAGGTTTGACTGCACTCGTTAGATCGTCGAACTTGACATTAACTGACTCAAACATGCTTCTAGTTCTCAGGTTAAACAACCTATAGGCATGACTGTTTTGGGAATAACCCATGAAAATGCACTTATCACTTTTTGAGTCTAGTTTAGCTAGATGATTTCTGTCATTGAGAACATAACAAATACATCCAAAAACATGAAAATAGCTCAAGTTCGGTTTCTTTCCCATCAACAACTCATAGGGAGTAACACATAAACCTAGTCTAAAATAAGCCCTATTTGTAATATGACATGCAGTGTTCATTGCTTCAGCCCAAAAATATTTTGCAATGCCATTAGAAATAAGCATAGTTCTAGTCATCTCAGCAAGAGTCCTATTCTTACGTTCGGCTATGCCATTTTGTTATGGAGTAATAGGTGAAGAAAATTCATAACTTATGCCCTCAGAAGTGCAGTATTTAGAAAAAGATGCATTTTCAAACTCTTTTCCGTGATCAGTTCTAGTCCTACCAATGTTCAGATTAAACCTTACACACAACTTCTTTGCAAGTTTTTTGAAAGCCTCAAAAGTTTCAAATTTTTCTTTTAAAAATTCTACCCAAGTGAGTCTAGAAAAATCATCAACAATCACTAACACATACCTCTTACCACCAAGGCTCTCAACCTCAAGTGGTCCCATGAGATCCATATGTAGAAGTTCAAAGCAAGATGATGTAGTGAGACTTTGCGGTACTGGATGAGGCACCCTTACTTGCTTTCCTTTCTGGCATGCCTCGCACACAGGAATGATCTTGGTGTTGAGCTTAGGCAGTCCACTCGCAACTTCTTCTTTGGCCAACCTGTCCATCATCTTGTAATTCACGTGTCAAAGCTTTTGATGCCACAACTCAGCATCACTTAATTGGGACAGTCTGCAAAAAGCATCACTTTGGATTTAGTAGCAATTATCTGAAGTCCTTTGACCAGTGAGAATACATGGTCCATCCTCCTTGTAGAATTCACACTTCTCACAGTTGAATTTGACACTGAAACCTCCGTCGCACAATTGACTTATGCTAATCAAATTTGCAGTAAGTCCTTCTATCAGCAACACATTTTCAAGAGTCACAATGCCTGGAACATGGAGAGTTCCTTGGCCAACAATTTGGCCATTTGCGCCTCCACTGTACTTTACTTTTCAACCTCGAAATCTGACAATGTTGGAAAGCAGCTCCTCGGACCCAGTCATATGCTTGGAGCATCCACTATCGAAATACCAGGCTCCAGGGACGTGGGACTTCAGGGAGGTATGGATCATGTTACATTTGACGTTATTCTTCTTGACCCACACTTGTTTGAACCTGGCATTGGTATTGATGTCGGTATGATGGAAACCAACATTTAATTTAGCAGCCGCATTAGTTCTCTGAAATTGCCTTCTCTCGCTTACGATCTTCCATCAAAAAGGCCGAATGTGTCCGGGCTCACCACAATGATGGCACACGAACTGTCTCCTTCTCTTCTTATGTCGCTTGGGCGATTTTTGCTCCTGACTTGGCACTTGTGGTGGCTGATTTGGTTTAAATCCTATTCCTTGCTTCGAGGTTTCAGGAAAGCTGATCTCCAAGATTCCATCAAGCTTCGCATTGCCTTTGATCAGATTTGATATGGTTCCTTAGACCTTTGTCAGTTCGGTTCTCACCTTTTCTAGCTCAGCATCCTTCTTGGTAAGAAATATTTCCAGATGAACAATTATATCAGGCTGATCATCCTTTTCTTTGGTCAGTTTTTCTACTTCTTTCACAAGATCCTTGACCTTGAGTACCTGTTTTCCCCAACTGACAAACAGTTGCTGGTGCTCAACACTCAGTAGTTCATACTCCTTATGATAATCAGGGGTTTCAACACTCAAGCAAACGATGTTGGTTTCAAGGATATCAACATGGACATCGTCGTCCCAAACAACATGGGTAAATAAGGATGGAACAGGTTCAATTAACTCGAAATCATTGACATCCTCAGTGAAATCAGTAGCAACCATGCTTTTCTTCCTAAGAGTGTTAGGACACTCATTTTTGTAGTGTCCCCAAACTTTACATTCATGACATTGCACCTCACTGAGTGGTCTCGTGGGATTGGATGCGTTTGGAATTGAAGACGTGGACTGAGATCTAGGAAGAGCACGTCCAGTGAATTTTAGCATAGACACCTGTGGCCTGGTCTTCGTATTTGAGCCTCCAAGGATATTCTTCTTCTTCTTCAAGAAACTGTTGAAACATTGGGTAACAAACGACAATTCGTCTTCACAAAGCGTAGTAGATTCCATCTTTTTCAGAATTCCATTGAAATCAAACTCCTCATCGTCTTCATCGTTGACTGGATTAGTATCGGAGGAAAATGCAACGTTCTTCTCTTTTGAGTTAGAACCAAGGTGTTCCATCTCATATTGCTTAAGGTTTCCAACTAAGGTGTTGAACTCAATGTTATCAACATCTTTAGATTCTTCTATGGCAACCACCTTCATATTATATTTCTTTGTAATAGATCTCAGCAATTTTCCTACAAGATGAGAGTTAGTTATGGCCTCACCAAGCTCTCTGCACTCGCTTGTGATTTCTGACAGTCTAATGGAATAGTCCATGATTGATTCTTTCTCATCCATTCTCATTGCTTCGAACGTGGAAATCAGCATTCTCAGCCTTGATTTCCTCACGCTTGCAGTTCCTTCACACACCCTTTGGAGTGCGTCCCAAGTATCTTTTGCTGAATCGCAATTCTTGATGACTCTGTAATAGCTTGCATCAACATAACTGCACAAGGTGTTGATACATTTGTAATTCCAATTCGCAGCATTCATTTCATCAGCAGTCCAGTCTTCCTCCTTCTTCGGGATAGTGTTGCCTTCTCCATCAGTGACACGTGGCTTTTCCCATCCAACGAGGACGGTTCTTCATGCACGTTCATCAATGCTCTTTAAGTGCCAACGCATCCTTTGTTTCCAGAGAGAATAATTCTCTCCGATGAGGATCGGTGGCCTTGGGTTGCCTTGAGCATCCATAACACCTAAAAATAAGGATCAGTACTTAAAAGGTTAAGTAACCTGCTCTAGATGCCAATTATAAAATTTGAAGGTGTATGGTTTTAAAAATAAGTCTTGGATTTACGATGTTTTTATCAATGTTTCAACAACACTGGTTAACAACATCGACCAGAGTAAAATAATAATATGAGGCGGAAAATAAATTTAAGAATACGGTTTAAACAAATTCAGTTCACAAGTAAAATTACTTGTGAACTTGGATGTACAAACCCGAAAACTATATTACTTTCTTGTTTTTCGATCAATACACAAATATTAAGTAATATATGAAAACTAAAGTATCAAAACACATGATACTAAATACTTGTCGCCTAGGTTGATCAAGCTCTTCTCTTTTGGTCACGCAACTTCAAATAACTTGACAATATCGAACAATGGCTCCAAGCAGTTTTCGTGTTCTTCTCTTGCTTTGCGTCGATCTCCTTTTCTCAAAAACCCGTGCGTCTAGATCGTTAGTAGCTTTAGGATTCTATTGTCTTAAATAGACAATCCTATAATCCTAAACTAGGTAAACAAATAAAAACAAATCCTAAACACAATTTAGGAAACTAATAAAGTTTTAAACATAAACTAGGAAACACAATATATTCCTAAATCTAGTTTCCTAACTTATTTTGTGCCTAAGAAAGACAAATAACAAAATAGGAATTATTACCAAGAATAAATTACTCAACAGTTGAGAATATTTGTATTTTAATTTTGGGATATTATTTAATTTGTAACTATGTTGGTTTTATCTTGTAATATGTCACCTTATTTAGAACCTCTTGTAATCATGTATATAGACGGTCCCAAGGACAAATAAAACATACAGGGAGAGTTTATTTTCTAACATGGGATCAGGAGATTGATCCTTTCCTTTCTTACTCCATCTTCCACCCCAATTCTGGACCAATCGCAGCAACAACGGGCCTAGTTCTGGACCACTTCAACATAGACATAGTGGCCACAGTGGGCTCCATGGATGCAGCCATGGGCCACCCTACCGTATGTCCATATCCCATGACACCCTGACAGTGTCACGTACCCACCGATATTCAAGCCGCCATGGATACTCTCTCCATCGAGTCTCTGGATGATCAAAGGTACATGTACACTGGTGCGACGTCACCGCACATGACGGCTAACCAAGGTACCATCTCGTCTTATTTCAATTTGAGCAATAAAGTGACATCATTATAGGCAATGGACATAAAATTCCAATTATTGGTTATGGTAAGACCTCGTTAAATAGACCCTACCCACCATTAACCCTAAATAATGATTTGCATGCCCCTCAAAATATCAAGAACCTTGTTTCAATAAGAAAATTTACTCATGATTATTCCATTTCTATTGAGTTTGACCCTTTTGGGCTTTATACGAAAGATTTTCCATCGGGCACACACATAATGAGATTTGACAGCATGGGACCTATATCCTCTAACCACCAGACCCTCCCGTGGAAAACTTTCTCCATTAGCGCTCGCAGCTTTATCTCTTCTTTTATGGCATAGTCATTTAGGACATCCGGGGCACCTGTTTTTAGTTCTATTTGTAATAATGATTTTATCATTTGTAATAAGACTCGGGATTATTTTTGTTGTTCTTGTCCTGGGAAAATTGTTTTTTTGTTCCATTATATTGTCCAATTTCCAATATAGGATCAAGATATTATCCACTATCAAAGCACATACACGAAGTTGGCAAAATTATCAAAAAAGGTACAAAATTATCTCGATCTGACTTTTTTGCTGACATGGCGTGATTCAATAATTTCTTATCATTTTTCTTTATTTTTAAACATTAATTGAACAAAAAAACCTGAGAAATAAATCAATTTTGGTCAATTATGTTGGCCACATTCCAAAAAACGTACGTGACATTGACCATCATCAAATCACATCTGCTAAGTTGGTCAATTCATCAAAAATGGTCCAAAAATATATTTTTATATTTTTTAAATAAATATATATATATATATATATATATATATATATATATATATATATATATATATATATATATATATATATATATTAGATATGTAAGTTAATTTATAAATAATTATATTATATTTATAAATGTAGATTATATTTATTATTAATGATATTATAAATACATAATATTATAATAAATATTATATATATAATATTTCATATAATTATAAATGCATATTATTAAAAAAAATATTATTAATTATAAATATATTTCATATACAAATAATGATATATAATTGTTACAAATATATAATTCTTATTGGTACGATTTTAGTTAATAAAAAATTAATAAATTAGAAATAAATATAAAAATATAAATTATATATATAATATTTATTATAATATTATGCATTTATAATATCATTATTCATAAATATAATCTACATTTATAAATATAATATAATTATTTATAAATATAACTTATAAATTAATTTACATATCTAATATATATTAAATATGTATTTATAATTATTTATGAATAATTATATTTATAATATATATATATATATATATATATATATATATATAATATTTATTATAATATTATGTATTTATAATATCATTACTCATAAATATAATTTAAATTTATAAATATAATATAACTATTTATAAATATAATTTATAAACTAATTTAAATATTAAATTAATATTATATTTCTTGAATAATATGTATTTATAATTATTTATGAATGATTATATTTATAATATATATATATATATATATATATATATATATATAATGTTTATTATAATATTATGTATTTATAATTAATAATATATTTTCTGAATAATATGTATTTATAATTATTTATGAATAATTATATTTATAATATATATATATATATATATAATATTTATTATAATATTATGTATTCATAATATCATTATTCATAAATATAATCTAAAATTATAAATATAATATAATTTATAAATTAATTTACATATGTAATATATATTAAATATATATCTTTTATTTAAAAAATATTTTTGGACCATTTTTGATGAATTGACCAACTTAGCAGATGTGGTTTGATGATGGTCAATGTCACGTACGTTTTTTGGAATGTGGCCAATATAATTGACCAAGATTGATTTCTTTCTCAGGTTTTTTTGTTCAATTATTGTTTAAAAATAAAAAAAATGATAAGAAACTATTGAATCACGCCACATCAGCAAAAAAGCCCGATCGGGATAATTTTGTACCTTTTTTGATGATTTTGCCAACTTCGTGTATGTGTTTTGATAGTAGACAATATCTTGGTTCTAAATTGAAAAGTGTACAGCATAATGGACCAAAAAAGCAATTTTCCCTTCTCTTCCTCTTGGAAAATAGATTAAATTACCTTTTTTTGACTCATCCTCGTTCACTATGCTACCTTTTTGATATTATTCATAGTGATTTATGGACCACATCAATGTTATGTTTTGCAGGTCATCGCTGCTATATATTATTTCTTGACGATTATACATATTTCTTATGCACTTTTCCTATTTCTAACAAATCTCAAACACACTCTATATTTGAATCTTTTAGCGCATATATTAGAACTCAATTCGAGAGGAAATCAAAGGCTTTCAATGTGATAATAGGTGAGAATATTGATAATGTAATTTTTAAAAATTATTGTGATCAATACGCCATGATCCTACACTTTTCTTGCTCTCACCTCAAAATGGTAAGGCCAAGAGAAAATTTCGTACCATAATGACATTATATGAACAATTCTAGGTCACTCGTCTGTGCCACCCTCTTTTTGGTATTACGCTCTACAAAGACAACGTATCTTCTCAATAGTTTACCACACAAGAAAACCTTGCCTATCAATCCCCTACAAAAATTATTTATATGGGATCCATCTTATTCTATGTTACCCTTTATTTCTCGCCAGCACTACAAATAAACTTAAAACCCGATCCACCCCATGTGTATTCCTAGTTTATCTGCCTAACCGTATTCCTAGTTTATCTGCCTAACCATAGGGGGTAAAAATGCTATTACATCTTGACTCATAAAATCATTATCTCTCGACACGTCTGACGAGACAATCTTCCCATTTGCTACAGTACACACTTCAGCCCCCTCTTATTATAATTTCTTAGATGTAAATTCTAATTTCTCTGGCCCAGCAAACAACCAACTCATTAACCCCAAACCCACACTCGGCCCAATCCAGAAGCCCAGCACACCCTCCTCCAACTTTGCCCATTCCCCAAGCCCCCCGCATCATTTAATCTCTCTACATTCGGCCCAGTAGCCCGATGCTGCTACAGCCCACTACTCACCTCCACCACAGCCCGCTTCGCTAGCCCACACACATGACCACTCGTAGTCGTCATGGTATTTTTAAGCCGAAAAAACTCTTTATCTTTCACTCTATGACTAAAGTCCATCTCTCTCCTCCCACAAAATCCTATCCAAGCCCTATACGATCATAATTAGAAATTGGCCATGCAAGATGAATTTAATGTTCTTATTGAAAATAAAACGTGGGACTTGGTTCGCCGTTTCCCTAATGCTAAAATATTATTCATAGTGTGTGATTTCATGCATAAAAAGAAGTCTGATGGTTCCTTTAAGCAACATAAAGATAGTTTGGTTGGCAATGGTAGGACACAAAAAATTTGTATCGATTGTCATGAAACGTTCAGCCCAATTGTCAAACCATTGTCATGAAACGTTCAGCCCAATTGTCAAACCAGCTACCATTTGCACAGTCCTCATTATCGCTTTGTCTAAAAATTGGTGCCTTCACCAATTGGATGTCAAGCATGTGTTTCTCCATAGAAACCTCGACGAAACAGTCTATATACATCAGCTTCTTGGTTTTTGAGATTCCACTCATCATGATTATGTTTGTTTACTAAAAAAGTCTCTATATGATTTAAAACAGGCTCCTCGGGCCTGGCACCAGCGATTTGCTAACTTTCTCTGATCATTTATTAAAGTAGATAGAACATCGCTTATATCTTACTTTATTTTTACGATATCATTCTTGCTGCTTCATCTGACTCTCTCTGATAGTCCATCATGTGCAAGCTTAGATCCAAATTTGCTATGAAAGATTTAGGCCTTTAAGCTACTTTTTGGGCATTGTCGTGACTCAAAATTGGGATGGTTTGTTTCTTTCTCAACGTAAATACGTCGAGGATATCGTTGAGTGGGCAGATATGTCTTCTTGTAAACCATATCTGTCTCTAGTTGATTCTAAGTCCAGACTTTGCGCTAGTTTTAATGCACCTTACGATGACCCGATTGAGTATCATAGTCTGTCCAGAGCTTTGCAATATCTCACTTTTACTCGATCGGACATATCCTACGCTATCCAGCAAATTTGCTTATTCATGCACGATCTTAAAGTTCAACACATGGCTGCTCTCAAATGAATCATTCGTTACATTCAAGGCACTCTTGCTTATGGACTTCACTTATACCCGCCATATGTCACCAGCTTTATTCCATACACCGATTCTGACTGGGGAGACTGCCTCGACACCAGGCATTCAACCTCCGGATATTTCATCTTTCTTGGCGATATTCTCATCCTGGTCTTCGAAGCGGCAACCCATGGTCTTGAAGTCTAGAGTCGAGGTCAAATACCGTAACGTCGCCAATGTTGTCTCCTAGTCGTGTTGACTTCAAAAACCTTCATTGTCCTATCACTAAAGCCACTCATGTCTATTGTAATAATGTGAGCGATATACTTCTCAACATCAGCGTACAAAACATATCGAGATGGACATTCATATCGTATGCGAGAAAGTTGCTCGAGGGGAAGTTTATGTTTGCCATGTCCCTTTGCGTTATCAAATTGCTGATATATTCACCAAATATCTTCCCCTCGTCCTCTTCCATGACTTTCAGACACAGTCTCAACGTTCTTCAACTTCCCAATATGACTGCGGGGGTATATTAAAATATTCTAAATATTTGTATTTTAAGATACTAATTTGTAATTGTGTTGATTTTATCTTGTAATATTTCACTTTATTTAGCACCTCTTGTAATCATGTATATAGACGGTCCCAAGGAAAATAGAACACACACACAGAGTTTATTTTCTAACAAGTACAAACTCTTAATTATCTTAAATTCATATATTTCATTATTTTAAATGAATTCAACGTGCACAAACTCATTTATCACCTATTTGTTAGGAATAGTGTCTACTTGGATTTTGGCAGAAATAATAGCACAAGTTTCTTAGATATTATAGTTTTGCTTATTCTATATTACGGATGAACGCAACATATATACAAAGCCTATTCTATCACCCCTTGTTAGGCATTGTTTACGTATACTTGCTTTTGGTAGAATAATGGTAGATAATTTTTGAAGTTGAGGTGAAAACTCGACTTTCTTTCGCAAGGCAGAATTGCCTCGTATAAAATGCTAAGGCAATCATCTCTAACATATGATGAGTTAATTTACCAACAAACAAGATGTGCTCAAACACTTCTTATGACCAAAAAGAAGAATAAGAAATTATCTACGTACAAGATTATTGAGAATTAACTTTTAGCCCAATGGTATAGAGCGTCTTTTTTGGGCAAGCATACAAAATGATTTTTCTTTAAAAACTCTCAAAATTAAACATTATTACATCATTTTAAAAAATATAAATAAAAAATCTCACTAATTATTTCAACTCATTTTCAAAAAAATTATCAATCACTAATCATTTTTACACATTTGTTCATAATGAGTCACTCACATTTTTAACTAATAACTAATAACTATGTACAATCGATTAGTTTGCTATTTTAATATCTAATTATATTTTATCAGTACATCTTCATTCTATCAAATTATATTATCATTAAATTTTCATCCTACATATATTCAAGCTGTCAAAATTCATCACATGTATATAAATCCTAACCTTTGTAAATATATTTCTCAAAATTATCTGGCCTTCACTCACAATCTGTAGTAATACATAAATATGTATATAATTATTTATGTAAATGTTTTTTCGGAATTATTATTTTTATATCAAAATAGTAACTTGAATATGACGCCATGTCTATATTTTATATATATATATAAAAAAAAAACTATGTAGCTATTTTATAAGTTTATCTTATTTTGTGATTTGTATAAAATTATATTAAAATTAGTTTGTGGTTATTTGATTTTTTTGATTTGTAAAGATATTTATGTTAAAATGAGTTTGCTATTTATGAATTATTTCTTAATTATGATTTCTATATCAAAAATAGTAACTTGAAAATGACGTCATGTTTATATTCCATAAAAAAATATGTTGCTATTTTTTAGATTGGTTTTATTTTGTGATTTGTGTAGATTTATGTTGAGATTTAGTTTGTGCGTTTAAAAAAAACTAGTGTGAATACCCGCGAATTTCGCGGGCAAATAAAATAAATGTAAACAAAATGAAATTTATCAAAAAAAATAATAATAAGAATGTGAATTTTGAGACCCAAAAGAAAGAGGGAATTACAATTACCTGTTGATTCAATCTTCATCGTACCAACACTGTCTCTCGGCCCTACTACAAAGGCAACTGCCCAAAGGTTTCTTTATGATGTTGAGATTGTCATCTCGCAAGTTATGCACACATTTTAATGGAGGAGGTGAAATCAGATCATTATCACAGATTAGTAGTTTTCACTTTGGTCAGACTTCTTTGGCACCAAGAAGCTTTTTCGGCGTCGAAGATTTTCTCGACGACAATAATAGCCGGCCATACACTTACAAAAAGGAGAAAAAGTCAAAGACTTCTCGACGACAATAATAGCCGGCCATACACTTACAAAAAGGAGAAAAAGTCAAAGACTCCAAACAAACACGTCTTCTTCAAGCAAGCACGGTCGCTTACATGGAGCCGTTCACGCTCGACGTTTTCATTTCGAAATGTTTTGTCTCTGTCTCGATAACCCATAGAGTGACGTGCAAGCAGGTTGCAGTTGCTGGAAGGCCGCCCTCAAGTCGCGATCGGATATACCCGCGTGTTTGGCCGTGGGCAGGATCTTGTCAGATAGGGCCCGTGAAGCTGATGTGTTTACGGCTTCCTATACGCCTCGGGAAAGGGATAAGTTTGAAGGGAAAATTAGAGCGGTTGTTCAGGCGCTTATCGATAATGGGATTGATGTCAAAATATATCTCGGTTGATTGGTTTATTTAAAGTTTTTTTTGCTCGGCGAAGCTATTTTAGTGTGCCTTTTGAATAAGGAGACTTGGCTGTAACCTTGAATGTAAAACAAACTACTGTGGTGGAGTTTTTTTTGGTGGTTTGTTTTTTCATTTTTATTTTAAAAAAAAAAAAATCCATGAAAACATCATCATTCAAAACAAAGCACATAATAGTTTTAGCAAAAGACGGGTAAAATGAAACCTAATTTCAACATCACCACAACTGATCACATTCAAGCACCTAATAGATTTAGAAAAAGACAGGTAAAAAGAAACCCAAGTTCAACATCATCATAGCTGATCACAGCATAGCACTTGCAATGGTTTTTTTTCCTTTTTTTTTTTAACTCCAAATATCCAATCTAGACAGTTAGCTTAGCCAGTTTAATCCTGCAACTTTCGACGACATGATGTGTGAATTCATCGTAAATGACTGCTTGAATTGTCTTCACAAGATCATCATCTTTGGTATCAAAGGGTGCATCGCATTGCTTGCCGGTAAAGGTGAGATAATACTCACGTTCCAGTTTCAAGACGACTTTCACAATATCCACAAGCTTATATTGTTTACCAGAATCATCCTTGAAGGTCTCCAATGCCTCACGTGCCATCATCTTCATCTGGGCATAACATTTCTCATCGTTCCTGAATATTGGCGAAGGCACGTAAATTGCCATGGCTCCTCCAGGATCCACCGTCGCAAGTCCACCATTGCCGCATTACGTGCCTCCAAATAAAGTTATCAAATTCTCATAAAATAACCAAAGATTATTTGTAGTATCAAGCAAATACTGGTTTAAACTTAGCAAAAAGTCCAACCATTAAGATTAAGCTTCTTAGAATCAGTATCACTTAGACCATCGTTATACTCTAATTTGATAAAATCATGAGTTAGAGGTCTTACCAGAAAAAACCAATTTGACTGAAATAAAAATTGATACCACTATTATAAAATCTTCCCCGTCTGCTGCCACGATCATCTGAATCACTGCGCGAAACCATGAATAGGAAAAACACACAATATGAATACACCACAAGATTGCAAAATAATCAATAAGCAGTTATCTCTGAAACTCTGATCTATGTGCAAAGAAAGGCTAATTAAGACTTATACTGACTACTCGAGACTATGGAAAATAAGAGCTCCATCACCCTTTATTTTATCGAAACACCTCAACATTTTTATTTTTATAATAATAATATCTAAAAACATCTATTGACGACAAATATGATAGATAACTGACCTTGTTTGTGTCCGCATCTTGAATGATGGCGTTAGTGAACTCTCCGCTCGTTGTCAATACGAAATGCCAAAAAATAAAAATAAAAATAGATTTAAATATGTTGTTAAATCAGCTGTGAAATCAGACCTGAAAAGAGTAAATTTTCTTGCATATAGAGATATATACTCATTAAATATGATGTTTGATTGGAAGAAAAAAAAGAAGATGCTATTTTCACGCAGTTCATCGTAACAAAACTCAAATCAAATACCCCAATAGAATTAAAGCCCCTATTTCTGAGTATGCAGTTCATCCGATCAGAAAAAAAACCAACAAATATTAAAATATATAATTCGTTGATTTCGGCTTAAAAAACTACGTATTCAACCTATATAAGAACAGACCCAACATCAATCCGCATAACATATCGAAATAGATGAAAAAACGCAAGTAAAAATCAAATCAGAGAAAAAATACCTCACACTCTTTCGTGATTTTCGGTCTCAACCCATACGCTTGCAAAGAAAGTAAAACAACCAAGATCTGCAATTATATATAGAAAAGAATCGATTTGGGTGGATGAGTTCTTCGCAAGCAGAATCAAAAAAGTTAAGTTTTATTTTGAATATGTGGGGAATCCATATAAATTATATACAGAAAACGATTCAGACATCCTAAATACAAAATAAAAAAAAATAATCGAAGATTTCATAAAAATTCTCCAAAAAAATGCAAGTTATTAAATCATTAGCCCATAAAAGGAAGCAAATAAAAATGAAGAAGAAGAAGAAGAAGAAATCATTTCCTCATCTGGTGTAACTCAAAATCGAATCTCGAGAAATTTTGGAGTATAAAACCTAACCAAATCGAAGAACCTGCAAACAATAAATCAAGGGGAAAAAGAAATGTTTCAAAACATTTTTTTATTAAACCCTAAAAAAAGTATTCAAATATTTCAAGAACTGAAATCTAACAAATAATTCAGATCTGATGAGGAATGATGAAAAAAATCGTGCGACTTTAAAATTAATGAAATCGATTTGGAAAAAAATAATACAGAACCAACAAAATCGAAAAAATACATACCAACTGTTTTTTGTAATTTCCCAACATAACTTTCATAAATGATGGGATTAACATAGCGGAAGGTGACATCTGCTAAGAAAAGGAAAAAATTATAAGCGCCACAATTTGAGATATCCGAGAATTGATTACGTTAAATTTTGAAGACAAATTCTGGAGATCTGATCAAAATAAGAGTAACAGAGCAACCAAGTACAACCGCAATAGGAAATGAACTTCTCAGGTGAAGAAAATTACCATTCGTATACGACCCATATTGTCATAGCTAATTTCAACAACCTTCCGCAAGCTAAAAACCCGAGATGGGGACTGTTTTATTTCCTCTGCTGATACACCACACAAAGCAGTAAAAAACTCAATCACTGATTCACCGGGTAATTTGACACTTTGCAAACACAGATTCTGTTGGTTTTCCACATAGCTCTCTCAAAATCCTCTCTCTACTGGCGTGAAGTTCTAAAAAATAGGTTAATCGTGAATCCAGAAAATAACATACTCCAGTTGACTAATCTATTAGATGCACTCACTTGATTAATCACTCAACCAACAAATGTAGCCACAACAGTCTTGATCTGCACACGCATAATGAAATTCCAAAAATATATATCCTATTACAATAAAATATAAATCAAGCACTGAAATTAGGTTGGTAAGATCTACCATTGATTTTGAAACATACTAGCAGAAAAATTGGCACCAAGATTTTATAAAATTAAATAAAAGAAAATAAATCAGATATACAGATCTCATCAATACCATCAAGATTTTATAAAATTAAATAAAAGAAAATAAAATTAGAACTTATTATGAAACTAATCATTATGGCTGTTGCTTTATGGATTTAAATCTTGTATGAGTAGATTAAATCTTATTTATTCTTTTTTTGTTTATATTTTTTTGACATCTCTCAAAAAGAAGAGTCTGAACTTTCATGTTTAGAGAGTATAAGAAATATTTTATTCAATTCTGCATTCAAATATGCAAAAAATAAAAATAAAAATGAAAGACTAACGGGCTAGTCCCGCCCAACCCGTGGCCCAAGGCGGGGTGGGTTAGGGTTGGGGTTTTCTCGGCCCGCCATCATATTGGGTTGGCCCGCCCCGCCCCCGCCCCGCCAAATGGTGGGTTATGATGGATTATGGGCTGGCCCGCCCGCCAACCCGTTTTGACAGCTCTAATAATTAGATTCAAGGCTCATAATTGACCCTAAGTTCACAAATTA